>CAIGRF010382837.1:0-14284 GCA_903798235.1 Fraxinus ornus | reverse complement strand
ACCTAAAGCATCTCTCTTCGTGTTTACACTTGGGTCTCATTTGGTCCAGGGAATCACCTAGAACAGAAAACATCATGCTTACCTGTGACATTTTGAAAGTTTAAATTAGCCAAATAGTTTAGATCCAATTGCGGAATTAAATTAAAAAATAGCAACAAGTCACTTATTAATTGTTTCTAGATGATTAAGGTAATTAATTCAATTTACTTAATCCTACGTGTCAATCAAATAAAACAAATAAAGATCAAAAGCAATAAAGAACACCAAATATGACCATGGAGGAAAATCCCTAACTAGATAAAAATCCTCGTGACAAACTTACTAGTGAACGATCCACTAGAAAAGTTAACTTATAATTAGTTTGGACACAGCACTCTGGCCATCTAACTTGTAAATCACATAGGAACTCCGTCGATTGTGCACGCCCACACTTCTAAAGACTTTGGGTCACTTTTCTCTCCGGATCACCAAGAATGAACTTATTTCATACCGGAGCGCTAGAACTCCAAGTGCCTCTTCTCAGAACTCTGAATTGGAGAAAGTAGGGTTTTGTTTTTGGTATTTGATCAAGGATCTTTCGTGTTTTGATTTTTGACTAATGCAAGAGAAATTAGAATATGGATTTGGAATTCAAAGTATTTTCTCTTGATTTAATTCAAAGTTCAACCAATATGGAAACAATGTTTGGGTTGAATAATGAACAAATAATATTGTAGTTGAATCAAAGAATCAATGTAATGATATTTGGATCTTCAAGAATGATCACTATAATCAAATAATGTTCAACCACACTTTTGGATGTCCCATAGGGTGTATATCCATAATGTGTAGTGTTTGGGATGAAAATGAACTCAAAATCAGTTTGCAAATTGAAATTTAGCCCCCGTTTGACACCCATTAATTTTTCATTCTCATTCTCATTTTTCATTTCAACCACAGATTCTCCTAATAAAATAATATTACACACAAATCAAAAACTTTTTATTACTTTTCTACCACACATTTTTACATCAATCACTATTCCAAAATTTCTATTATACTTAAAATGGGTTTCAAACAGGGGCTTAATGCTCCTCAGATAACCACACTGCTCAAACGCCAGGTAAATGCCAGCTGAGCAACGATTAGTATTTTCGTCGTAACTTTCTCTCTCAATGTCCAATTGAGGTGATTCAAAGTGCGTTATAAAGCTATTTTAAAGGACTACAATTCTTCTTAAAATTTGAAATAGTATTTTGATAGAATCTATTGATTAGCTGTAAGAAAATATAAGAAAAATGATGAAGAGAATGATCTTTTTGGGACTTTTCTGTAATCTATTTCACTGAATAATGTTGAACAAGCAGAACAGGAATAAACTGAAGTTCAGCACGCAAGACTGAATTCACAACTCTTACTCATTAATTTTCTACCCTCTCTAATTCTCCTTACAATTTATTTCTATCCCCCTATTTCCCCCAAACGACTTCTAACTAAAAGGAAAATAACTTTAACGGAATGTAAGTGACTCAGCTGAATTCTAGAAGCTCCTACTATGCCCTGCTATCATTGGCTGGTTCCACACGTGCCTTGTTGAATTTCTGGCGCCTGGAGTATGTAAACTTAATAAGAGGCCTATCAAATACCCCTCCCAATGCAGTCACCTTGTCCTCAAGGTGCAAATTAGGAAATTGTTGGCTGATTAATGTAAAGGGTTCCCACATGGCTTCCATAGGAGATAAGCCCTTCCACTGAATCAACACTTCCATGTCCCCTATCCCTCCCTAATTTCTGAAACCCAAGACTAAATCTGGTTCCACAAGTAGTTCCCAGTCGTTCCCCAGCTGAAGGGGTAATGGAGACACCATCTGAGCAATTCCCACCACCTTTCTTAATTGAGAAACATGAAATACAGGGTGGATGCGAGTTGTATCTGGTAGTGCTAAACGATAGGCCATTTTTCCTACCCTTGCTGTGACTTCAAAAGGACCGTAATACCTCGGGGCTAGCTTCTCATTTGAGCGGGTAACCAATGATTTCCGCCTGTAGGGTCTCATCTTCAAGTACACCCAATCGCCCAGAGTGAATTCGACCTCCCTTCTGTGCTTATCTGCTGCCGCTTCATCTGTTGTTGCGCCTTGTGCAGATGCACCTTCAATTCCTCCAAAAGTTTATCCCTTTCTAGCATCTGTTGTTCCAGGGATGAGACGGCTGTGGATCCCCTCTCGAACTGAATCATTGGAGGAGGGTCGCGTCCATATAAGATACGAAAGGGAGTAAGCTGAGCTGAGACATGATAGGATGTGTTATACGAGTATTCCTCCCAATGCAAGAACTGGTACCACTGTTTGGGTCTGACCAAGGTAAAGCATCTGAGATAAGTCTCCACCCCCCTGTTTACCACTTCGGTTTGCCCGACTGTCTGGGGGTGGTACGCCGAACTGTGTTGCAGCTGGGTTCCCTGTAGTCTGAAGATTTCACTCCAAAATTGGCTCACAAACACCTTATTCCTATCGGATACAATAGAACGGGGCAGTCCGTGTAACTTAATCACTTCCTTTGTAAATATGGCAGCAACATATGGGGCTGAAAAATGATGTTTTAGCCCTATGAAATGCGCGTACTTGCTTAAGCGGTCAACCACCACTAAGATCGAATCGAACCCTTCTGATTTTGGCAGCCCCTCTACGAAATCCATGGAGATATCTTCCCAAACCCTGTCCGAAATTGGTAATAGCTGGAGCAGTCCAGTCGGGACCAAGGTTGAATATTTGTGTTGCTGGCAAACGGCGCAAGCAGCCACATAAGCTCTGATGTCCCGTCTCATTCCCTTCCAAAAGAAGGTTTCAGCCACCCTCCATAAGTCTTAAGGAAGCCTCCATGCCCCCCGATCTTACTATCATGGCCCTCATGTAAGGCCATTTGCACCCATGGTGAATCTCTGGGCAACACAAGCCTGTTGTTGTAGAGCAGGTAGCCCCGAAGAAGAGAATACCTAGGAAAAACTGTTTGACCTTTGTGCAGGGAAGTGCATATCGCACCCAATTCGGTATCCTCTGCCACTGCCTTTTTAACCTCACTTAACTGTATGGAACTCGGGACACTTAGGGCCATGAGGGAGGCTGTCGCATCCACACGTGATAGTGCGTCCGCTGCCTTGTTTCCAGCCTTGCCTTGTACTCGATATCAAAGTCGAAACCCAACAACTTGGTCAGCCAGCATTGGTACTCTTGGTTAATCTCCCTTTGCTCCAGCTGAAATTTGAGGCTGCGTTGATCTGTTCTTACCACAAACCTCCGACCCAATAAATAGTGTCTCCACTTCTGGATTGCGAAAACTATAGCCAAGAGTTCCCTTTCATAGATGGACTTGGATTTAGCCCGGGGAGGAAGAACCTGACTGAAGAACGCAATTAGCCGGTGATTTTGCATTAGAACCGCTCCTAACCCAGTCCCAGATGCATCAATTTCCATAACAAATGGAAGGGTGAAGTCGGGTAGTCCCAAAACTGGTACAGTGGTCATAGCTTCCTTGAGCATTAAGAAAGCTTCCTCAGCTTCTGCATTCTAGCCGAAGCTGTCTTTTTTGAGTTGTTGAGTTAACGGCCAAGCTATGCTCCCATATGATTTAACGAACCGCCTATACTACCCGGTCAATCCCAAGAATCCCCTTAGCTCCTTAATTGACTTGAGTCTGGGCCAATCCCTCATGGCTGCTATCTTAGACTCATCAGCTGCTACCCCAGATGCGGAAATAATGTGCCCCAAATAGTCCAACTCCTTCTGACCAAACACGCATTTCTTCCCATTAGCATATAGCTGGTTATCCGTCAAAATGTTCAGTACCACTTTCAAATGCTCCCTGTGTTCCTCTGTTGTTCGGCTGTACACCAAAATGTCATAAAAAAATACTAATACAAACTTTCGAAGATAGCTTCGAAAAATCTGGTTAATGAGAGATTGGAATGTTGCTGGAGCATTCGTTAAACCGAAAGGCATAACAAGGAACTCATAATGTCCCTCGTGCGTTCGGAAAGTTGTCTTGGGTACATCCTCCTGCCGAACCTGTATCTGATGATGACCTGACTTCAAGTCTATTTTCGAAAAAATTGTGGCCCCATTCAGTTCATCCAACAGCTTATCGATCACAGGAATTGGAAATTTATCTGGCACTGTAACCTTATTTAAGGCTCGATAGTCAACACAAAACCTCCAGCTCCCGTCTTTCTTCTTTACTAACAATACCGGGCTTGAAAAGGGGCTAATACTTTGTTGTATAAGATCTGCTGCTAGCATCTCACAGACCAACTTCTCTATCTCATTTTTCTGGAAATGGGGATAACGATAGGGCCTTACACTGACTGGGGCAGCCCCAGGCTGCAAGGTTATAGCGTGATCGTGACTCCTAGAAGGGGGAAGACTGTTTGGCATCTCGAAGACATCAGCAAATGTTTCTAACACTTCAGAAATGATTCCGGGAGGTTCCTGACAATTCGTTCAGGCTTGCACTATGATGTTACTTAATTCCAGTAGAGCTCCCTCTCCTTGCGCTCGGAGCGCCTTTAACATGGCCTTCATGGATACAGATGCCCTGCTCAAGCTAGAATCCCCTTTCAAGGTGACCTTCATGCCCGACACTGTGAAGGTCATGGTGAGGTTCTGCCAATTGACCTGTATTTCTCTCAGCTTACGCAGCTATTGCTTCCCCAGAATGANAGTTAATCTAGTTCCCATAATAACTCTATACCCCGTAGTCCTCGACAATGGAAGACCTAATTGCCTGACTACCTCCACCGCAATAAAATTATGAGAGGCCCCACAATCAATTAGAACTATAACCTCACTGGACCCGATTCCCCCCTTTATCTTCATAGTATCCTGTGCAGTGAGCCCCACAATCGAATTAATAGAGAGCTCCACAGCTGAACCGACTATTGCGACGTCCTCGCCACCGTCCTCTGTGCGCTTGCCGACACTGTCAACACAATCACCGGTCGGTTCGTTGCTCAAACCCCACACCACGCTCTCCGATAGTGTCCCTTTCCTCTTCTCGGACCACCATCACATGGAAAGCCTTATTTTTACATTTATGGCCAATAGTGTACCTCTCATCGCATTGGTAGCACAATCCCTTTTCTCTTCTCGTCTGTAACTCGGCATCGGTTAACCTTTTGAAGGGAACGGTGGGCTTTTGTGGAAGAAAAGGGCGATTTGGCATAAAGTTTAGGGGCACGGTGGTTTTCTGGAACGAGGTATTGGAGTGGGTTGCATTGGAACTGAACATGGCTGATGGGCTTTTTAAACGTGCTGGGCCGGATTCAGATGGGCCGAGATGCATCATTAAATTTCTTTCCTCCACCCTTTGGGCCACCTCCATTATCCGGTCCAGGCCCACGGGATTTAATAACATGACTTCAGCCCTTATATTGGAAGTGAGCCCATTGATGAAGTTACACTCCAGGACCTCCTTCGATACACCCTGCAGCGGAGATGCCAGCTTCTCAAACTGCCGGCGATACTCTTTGACGGTTGTCGTCTGATGGAGAGCCAGAAATTGGGCACAAAGTGACCCATCCTGTGATGGTCGGAACCGGCGAAGTAAGTGGACCTTCAGTTCATCCCAATTCTTCATGGTCCGACGTCGCTCTTCCCATTGAAACCACGCGAAAGCATCTCCGTCTAGGCATATGGCTGCTGTGTCCCATTTTTCCTCTTCCGTCATCCCATTAACGTTGAAATAACGCTCTACCCGGAAGATCCATCCGTCGGGGTCGCTTTCGTCAAACACCGGCATGTCCAGTCGCCAGATTTGTGAATCAGATCTCCACCCGCTATCAAATCCACTGTTTCTGCTTTCCCCAGCACTTGTCGTGCCTCCTCCACTTCTGGTGACAGATCCTAGGATTTCACAGTTTTCCCTCTTTTCGCCTTTCTATCTCTTTCCTGCGTGTCCCACTTACGAAACATCATATCAAATTGCTCCATCAGTTCTGCTCTCAGATCGTCCAACAAAGACTGTAGGGATAGTTGTATAGATGCATGATAGCCTGCAACAAGTNTATAGATGCATGATTGTCTGCTACTAGTTGTTCCAGTGCCCCAACTCTGTCTCCGAGCGTCATGGTTTCAAGGTTGGATCCAAATTTCTCTGATACCACTTTGATAGAATCTACTGATTAGCTGTAAGAAAATATAAGAAAAATGATGAAGAGAATGATCTTTTTGGGACTTTTCTATAATCTATTTCATTGAATAATGTTGAACAAGTAGAACAGGAATAAACTGAAGTTCAGCACGCAAGACTGAATTCACAACTCTTACTCATTAATTTTCTACCCTCTCTAATTCCCCTTACAATTTATTTATATCCCACATTTCCCCCAAACGACTTCTAACTAAAAGGAAAACAACTTTAACGGAATGTAAGTCACTCAGTTGAATTCTAGAAGCTCCTACTGTGCCTGCTGTCATTGGCTGGTTCCACACGTGCCTTGTTGAATTTCTGGCACCTGGAGTATGTAAACTTAATAGGAGGCCTATCATATTTCTCACATTCGAATGTTTTCTATATGAAAAATGCGTCGCAACTTGTGACTGAGAACTCATTTGACTTCTAATTGTATTCCAATGATCATATGTGATTTTTTTGGATATCTTTGACTACTTCAAGGACTATACTACCAACCCCAAACTATTTTTATTATAATTAGGACTCAGACTTTGATTACAATTTAATAAACTCTTAATATAATTCAATTGGGACATGATTTTGATTAAGAAAATTGCCAATTACATAATTTGTCCTTATACTTTTGTCTTATACAGAGCCATTGATTTTAAAATGGCATGGTTATAAATAATATTGAGTCCTTCAAACATTGTTGCAGAGGCCTTTTCTTGTAACATTTAAGGTGTCAAATGCTCCATGATTCAAACATTAATGTGCTCCTAAACACTTTTCTAGCATTGACTCCGAAGATTGTATTAGCCCGTGCAGAAATATTTAGACAACAAGCAACATGGCCATGCCTTGTGCTTCTTACACTTTAATTATTAGTTGGTCTTATTAGTGAATATTTCTGTATGCATTGGGTAAAGCAGAAAAATTAGTGAATTGGAACCTTCTAAACTCAACTCAAAAGGACCCCACAAGCTCTAAGGTAGACTACATTACGTCCATCGAATGAGCAACAAGGTTGTAAAAAGTAAAAAGATTGTTCTTTTTTTTTTTTTCTTTCTTTCAACTACATGAATGCAATTTTCCAGTAACAAAGTAAAAAGATTGTTCTTGCTACTAAGTTTACCTTTCCGTTAATGCTATGCTCAGTTAGTAACTTGCTTATAGAACAATTTTTTTCCTTTTATAAATAGAATACATGACCAGTGATGAACTGTAACAAAGTAAAAAGATTGTTCTTCCTACTAAGTTTACAGCTCCATGTTAATGCTATGCTCAGTTAGTAGCTTGCTTATTTAGTAGCTTGTTTTAAGGAGTATAGAACAATCTTTTTCCTTTTATGAATAGAATTCATGACTAGTGATGCACTGTGTATTGTAAGCAAGATCTCTTCATTGTCAGTATGGTGGAACAAGTATTAATAAATCAATAACATTGTACTCATATACTTTGAGTCAATCTGAGATTGTTATTGAGGATTTTGGATATGTAGAAGAGGTTCAATGAAAGTGTTGTAATTGCTTGTCTGTGTCACTGTACAATGAAAAGGGACATATTGTAGTACCCGCACCGCCATTGGTAGTGCAGACATAAGCTTCTCCACGGCC
Organism: Fraxinus ornus; assembly: GCA_903798235.1. Lineage (NCBI taxonomy): Eukaryota > Viridiplantae > Streptophyta > Magnoliopsida > Lamiales > Oleaceae > Fraxinus > Fraxinus ornus. Next base: position 6,521 of record CAIGRF010382837.1, on the reverse strand, counting down.
AGTTATGAGATAGTGGAAATTGACTCTATTTAAATTTCACCTAATTCATGGCAAAATATTTAAGTATGCTCGTCTGGTTATGCATTGTTGTAAAGTTTGGTTTTGAAGTTGATGCTATTTGATAGATTGCAGAACACATGACAGAGAAAGGAAAAATGTATGTTTTTTCAGTGAGAGAGAGAGAGAGAGAGAGAAATCACATTACCACATTCAAACATTCACAAGGTACTATGAGCAGCTTACATCAGGAAACAATATGAACTACATACAAAACACACAGACTGATAGATATTAAATAAATCAAAATATTTTACTCTATGGCTATACAATCCCAAAGAAATTATGAAAGCATGTAAAAGATTCAAATAATTTGAAACAACTATGATTTTTCCAACTTCACCTTCAGCTTTTACAGCATACTCTTCACAAGAACCAAATAAAACTGCAGCTACATGGTCACGTACTGCTGTACTCATCTCTTCCGTCCGGGCTGAAGATCCTTGTCATCTGTAGAGGACGTCAAAGATTTGTTATATTTGTGACGCAGGAATGCAACAATCTGACAACGAACAAGAAAAGGAATGAGAAAGAAAGGTGGTCCAAGAAAAGAAGAATTTAGGACAAAGAGAAAGTCTATTTATTCATATATTTAAGGGTACATATGACAATGAATAAGCCCTCTTTATAAGGAACAACCAAACTAAAATCAAAAGAAATTCTAATAAGCTAGAACTTCATCAAAAATTAAAATATATTTGAATTAAACTCTATTTTAGAATTCTATCTAAATTATATCTTTATGTCCATCATTTTGCTTCAACCTTTATTAGCTTGCATTGGCCTCTGCAGCCTTGGTGACAATGAATTCAATTTCCCATTAGCTAAGGCTGTTAAGCCACGATGATCGGAGACGGGGTGTAAACCGAATCCCAAATATTTGGGATGAGTGGGGACGTGAGTTGCATGCAACAGAAGTGGACTGGGTCATAGCTTAACGTGCAGAAGTGGAATGGGTTGTTGCGAGTCTTAGGTCAATTATTTTCCATTAGTTATTTGCATTCTGTTTTATTCCATTTTGTTAGTTGTCCTTGTATTTCGGTTTGCTGGTACATGGCTTTGCTTATTTAAGCAGCCAACGTTTTCATTAATAAGATAATCAAATATTTGCATTAAAAATTGTGGTGCGTTTCTCACCCGAAGAGAACAATTACCTTAGTGTTTATATTCCCTGTGTTTGGGACCTATCATTGGTATAAGAGCAGTTCACTAATGGGTACTAACAAAGAGCGTATTGAGCACTTGGAGTCTGGACTCGGTGTAGTTCAGGAAGGACTATAGCGAATGAAGGAAGCTATCAATCGACTTTCGAATGTGTTGATCGCAAACCAGGAGAATCCCAAACACAGCAACCATCACCGAGAAGGCAACGATGGGGGTCGGCAGATCATTTCCTCCAAAACGGCGAAGCTGGAATTCCTACGATTTTCAGGGGATGACGCAACTGAATAGTTCAACCGTGTGGAACAATTCTTTGAGTACCAGGGCACGGCAGATCACCAAAAAGTTCCCATGGCAGCTTATCACCTTGAAGGGGAGGCCAACCAGTGGTGGCAGTGGCTTCGTAGGACGTTACAGGAAGGAGGACATGTGATTTCATGAGAAAGATTTCAAGAAGAATTATGGGCTCGCTTCGGACCATCAGGCTGTAAAAACTTTGATGAAGCTCTCTCAAGAATTAGGCAACTGGGGACGTTAAGAGACTTCAACGTGAGTTCGAGAAGCTCGGTAACAAGGTAAGTGGATGGATGAGAAAGGCGTTGGTGGGGACGTTCAAAGGCAGCTTGAAGGCTGAGATTTCTAATGGGATTCGGATGTTTAAACCGCAATCCCTTGAGGAGGCCATCAATTTAGCACAGATGAGAGATGAGCAGCTTGCACGACAGCGACGGTTCATGCGACCACCACTTATGAGAACTCCCCTAGCTCTTCCACAACCCTCTTGTGTAGCTCCTGCTACCCCGACTGCTCCAGTAAGGCGTTTAGCCTGGGAAGAGATGCAGAGGAGACGAGTGCAAGGCCTCTGCTTTAACTGCAATGAACGATTTACGGCTGGGCATCGATGCCAAAAACCTCGGCTATTACTCTTAAAGGGCTACGCAGGTGCTGGTAATATGGTCTATGAGGATGCTACTGAACAACAAACGAGAGAATTTGACCAAGGAGTAGATACGGGAGAGGTACAAGAACCGGAACTGGAGCCTTAAATCACGCTACACGCATTGACAGGAGGGACTGCCCCAAGAACGATGCGTATGACAGCAACTATGAGCTCTAACGAAGTGATGGTGTTGATCGATAGTGGATCCACCTACAATTTCATTAGTGCTCGCTTGGCAAACACGCTGCATCTACCAGTGGTACCAACATAATCATTCATTGTTCGAGTTGCTAACGGTGAACGGCTAAAATGTCAAGAACGATTTGATAAAGTATCGGTGAATTTACAAGGCATGAAGTTTTATCTCACCCTGTTCTCTCTGCCCTTATCAGGCCTTGATCTGGTACGGGCATCCAATGGTCGGAAATGTGGGGTTCTATGGTTTGTAATTGGAAGCAACTAACCATGGACTTCGTCTGGAATAATCAAGCTCGACGGTTGCAAGGACCGGCGAGCAGTCCATTCAGGAGGTTGCATTAAAAGAACTCTCAAAAGATTACCGATAAGGCCAGACGTTATTTGCGGTATATTTTCCTTCGGCTACTGAGAAAGTCTTACAAAGTGCAGTTCATGGCATTATTCATCAAGACATGCAACGGGTAATACAGGAGTACACAGACGTGTTCCAAGACCCCTTGTTTTTACCACCTGTACGCGAGGTAGCCCACTGCATTACGCTAAAAGATGGCACTGAACCTATTAATGTACGTCCTTACAGATATGCTCACTTCCAGAAAGAGGAAATCGAAAAGCAGGTACAAGAGATGCTGGATTCCGGACATATTCGTGCTAGCACCAGCCCATTTTCCTCATCGGTATTACTTGTTAAAAAAAAGATGGTAGATGGCGATTTTGCACGGACTATCACATACTTAATAACGCCACTATCAAAGATCGTTTCCCCATTCCAACAGTGGAAGACATGCTGGATGAATTATACTGAGCCTCATATTTTACGAAGCTGGATTTACAAGCTGGATACCACCAAGGGTAAATCTTCCTCATATTTCTAAGACTGCTTTCCGTACTCATAATGGCCATTACGAATACCTCGTAATGCCTTTTGGCCTATGTAATGCACCTTCTACATTCCAGGCCATCATGATTTCAATATTTCGACCTCACCTTCGAAAGTTCATTCTGGTCTTCTTTGATGATATTCTCATATATAGTCCCACTTGGGACAAGCATGTGACACGTGGCACAAACTCTGAACATTTTGAGACACAGCATAAGTTTTTTGCTAAGGCAAGCAAGTGTGTTTTCGGCCAACAAGAATTGGAGTATCTAGGGCATATATCACGCCGCAAGAAGTGAAAGTTGATGATAAAAAAATTACAGCCATGCTCGCATGGCCCCGACCTACTAACATTTCTGAATTACGTGGTTTTTTAAGCTTGACAGGCTACTACCGAAAGTTCGTCCAAAATTACGGCATTATCGCTCGACCCCTTACCAACCTACTCAAGAAGGGGAAGTTCGGATGGCATGAAGAGGCTGAAACAGCATTCTCTGCTCTTAAGCAAACAATGACCACCACTCCCACTTTGGCTATGCCTAACTTCAATGACTCTTTCACCATTGAAACCGATGCCTCCAAAGAAGGGATTAGCGCAGTTCTAACTCAACAAGGCAAGTCCATTGCCTACATGAGTCGTGCACTTGGAGTTACAAAAATTTCATAGTCAACCTACGCCAAGGAGATGCTTGCAATTGTAAAGGCCATACGCATGTGGCGACCTTATTTATTGGGAAGGAAATTCTTCGTTCAAACCGATCAACGCAGCTTGAAATATTTTCTGGATCAACGGTAGCGATGCCGGAGCAGCAAAAGTCGGTAGCCAAATTAATGGGCTACAACTACGAAATTATTTATCGTCCAGGCCGTGAGAACTCAGCGGCAGATGCCCTCTCACGCAAGCCAAACAGTCCAGTACTTCATCATCTACACGTAGCCGTTGTAACCTTGTAGGAAGAAATTAAAGCTGCTTACGAAGGAGATTCTTATATTCAGTCCGTAAATCAAGTAGCCAAGGCTCAACTAGAAGGTCCATATTCACAACGCCGAGGACTTTGGTCATTTAAAGGAAGGGTGATTATTCCTTCGTGTGTGACGCTGCGCACTAAGCTACTGCATGAGGCACACAACACCAAAATTGGTGGCCACTAAGGCGTCTTGCAGACATTCAAACGGCTAGCTCAACAATTTTATCGGTCTAAAATGCACCAATCTATCTATGAGTATGTCAAGCACTGTGAGGTATGCTAAAAAATGAAGTCTGAGACAATTTCCCCTGCTGGATTCCTACAACCTTTGCCCATCCTATGCCAAGTTTGGGATGATATTACTCTCGACTTCGTCGAAGGATTGCCGACATCCCACGACAAGGATACAATCTTAGTAGTCGTTGACAGGTTAAGTAAAATTTCCCATTTCTTAACTTTGTCCCACCCATTTACTGCTAAAAGCATGGTTGAAAAATTCGTAGAGAGAGTTATCAAGTTGCATGGCCTTTCGAAATCGATCATTAGCGATCGGGATCCAATCTTTATTAGTCGATTTTGGCAAGAATTCTTTCACATGTCAAGTACTCAAATGAAACTCAGCTTCGCCTATCATCCACAAACCGACGGCCAGACGGAAGTGGTCAATTGATGTGTTGAACAATATCTTCGCTGCTTTGTTCATCAATGGCCACGCAAGTGGAACACTTATATTTCCTGGGCTGAGCTATGGTATAATACAACGTTCCATGCGTCTATTGGCATGACTCAATTCCAAGCATTTTATGGTCGTCTGCCTCCTCTCCTTCCCACTTACCATAGTGGTGAATCATCAATACATGAGGTAGACTAGAATCTCGTGTCCAGAGATGAGTTGCTACATCAACTTAAAGCAAATTTGGAGGCTTCCATTAATCGTATGAAGCAGACAGCGGATAAAAGCAGGAAGGATGTGACTTTCGAAGTGGGTGATATGGTGTTTCTCAAATTGCACCCTTATCGGCAGCAATCGATTTTCAAACGTGTCCACCAGAAGCTTGCTAGTCGCTTTTATAGACCATATCCAGTCATACAGAAAATCATAGCGGTTGCTTACAAGCTTCAACTACCGAAAGGAGCTCGAATCCATCCAGTCTTCCACGTCTCACTGCTCAAAAAATTCGTGGGAAATCTGGTGGTGCCCTCTACAGAACTTCCACCACTAAATGATGAAGGCATAATTCTACTGGAAACTCAAAAGATCTTGGACACTCGCTGGGTCAAACGGGGGAACAAGTTTGAAGAAGAGAGCTACGTTCAGTGGAGGCGTCTACCAATGGAAGAGGCCACAAGGGAGACAACCAATTCGTTGCTTGACCAATTTCCACATATGGGCCTTGAGGACAAGGCTCCGCTTGATGGGGGAGGAATTGTTAAGCCACGACGATCGGAGAGGGGGTGTAAACCGAATCCCAAATATTTGGGATGAGTGGGGACGCGAATTGCATGCAAATATTTGGGATGAGTTGGGACGTGAGTTGCATGCAGCAGAAGTGGACTGGGTCGTAGCTTAACGTGCAGAAGTGGAATGGGTTTTTGCGAGTCTTGCGTCAATTATTTTCCATTAGTTATTTGCATTCTGTTTTATTCCATTTTGTTAGTTGTCCTTGTATTTCGGTTTTCTGGTACATGGCTTTGCTTATTTAAGCAGCCAACATTTTCATTAATAAGATAAACAAATATTTGCAATAAAAATTGTGGTGCGTTTCTCACCCGAAGAGAACAATTACCTTAGTGTTTATATTTTCTGTGTTTGGGACCTATCAAAGGCTGGTAGAAAATGAAGGCGGACAGAACCATTTTCAGACTCATCTCTGCTAAGCTTCGAAGCTCCTTGCAATCTAAGCTTCGCTTTTGCAGACTCAATTGCTTGCGTATAACTTGACAAGTTTGGGGTGTTCTGCGAGACATTATCAGGAAACTCATGTTTTGTTGGAAGAGGTTTTCTGATTTTCCTTGCTAGTTTGTCTTCCTTAGACCGAAATCATCATTGATAGTTTGATTCCATCTCCACACCATTTTCCGCGAATGTGGCTGGACAGCAGGATGATCAGATTGTGGTACATTCTCTGAAATTGGCGAAGGAGCTTCTGACAATGTTGGTTCATCAACTATGGCATTTGAACAGAAAGAATTTTCAGAAGATTTTACAATCTCTTGTTCAGAAATATCATGAGCTGCACTTTTTTCAGACTTGAGTTTGACTTCTCAGTTTCCATTTCTAACTTTTCAGAAGCCAGTTCTACGGATGCAGAAACCT
>CAIGRF010382762.1:0-17486 GCA_903798235.1 Fraxinus ornus | reverse complement strand
AAATACGAGCCGATCTCCTACAGGCCGTTTCGACCCGCGACACGGGTCGGGCCGGCTCGAGCCGACGCCCCCAAATGAGGCTTGGCCCGAGCCTCGGACTTTTTCAGAGTTGAGCCCGAGCCCGAGCTTTTTTGCCATCCCTATTGGGTTTGCACAATATCGTCGGACGAGGCACGACGTCTCGTGGAGGCTGGGCTGCTGACGGAGAGTGGAGAAGGTGGAGAGACGGGAGAAAAAGAGAAGGTAGAGAGACGGAGAGATGAGAGAAGGTAGAGAGAGCGACGATTGAAAAGAGAAGGTGAGGAAAATTGGGAATGTTGTATAATTAATAATTAAAATGAAATACCTCATTTTTGAAAAGTGAATCTCAAATTTAAAATTGAATATTGAAAACTCTTATTCTGTTTAATTTATTCAAAAAAAAGTTTTGTTATTTGTATATTACCGTCTCCTTAGAGTCCACGTCCAATAAAAAAAAAAAAAAAGAAAAAAAATTGTGGGCCCTATATTGGGGACTGTAAATCCGGTATACACGTGGTAAAACCCATGTAAAAGATTTGAAATTTTCTTTTCCTGTCAAATATGGCCCTCTGTATTATCATCAATANTGAGCCCGAGCCCGAGCCTGAGCTTTTTTGCCATCTCTATTGGGTTTGCACAATATCGTCGGACGAGGCTGGGCTACTGACGGAGAGTGGAGAAGGTGGAGAGACGGGAGAAAAAGAGAAGGTAGAGAGATGAGAGAGGGGCGACGATTGAAAAGAGAAGGTGAGGAAAATTGGGAATGAAAATTGTATAATTAATAATTAAAATGAAATACCTCATTTTTGAAAAGTGAATCTCAAATTTGAAATTGAGCCCATGTTTGATACACATTAAAACTTTCATTCTCATTTTTCTACTCATTTTCAACCACAAATTTTTCAATAAAATAATATTTTTCATCACATCAATAACTTTTCATTCTTTTTCAACTACACATTCTCCATCAATCTACTATTCCAAAATAAATTCTTTCAAAATAATGTGGCTCAAACATACCCTGAATATTGAAAACTCTTATTCTGTTTAATTTATTCAAAAAAGAGTTTTGTTATTTGTATATTAAAGTTACACTCTGGTGTACCGTCTCCTTAGAGTCCACGTCCAATAAAAAAAGAAAAAGAAAAAAAATTGTGGGCCCTATATTGGGGCCTGTAACACGTGGCAAAACCCATGTAAAAGATTTGAAATTTTCTTTTCCTGTCAAATTTGGCCCTCTGTATTATCATCAATACGGCAAGGCAATAACCCACGTTACCCACCTTCTCTCAGGCTCTCCTCTTCTTCCACTCTCAAATTCTCCACCTACAAATTTCTCGAAGATTCGATTCTTTTCTTCATCCGAGCTAGTATAATAGGTAAGATTATCCTTTGCTTCACATCTTTCATGTCCAATCGGTTAATCAAAGTAACTTCTATATTGTTTTCCGGTTTTTGTTAATGTTATTATTGTTGTTATGGTGATACTGGCGCCGATCGCTTTAAATTTGTTAGAGGATTTAAATAATTGTTCCGATCTTTCGTTTTTCGAAATTTTGATACACTATTTCTGATTTTGTTAATTATCATGGCGATTCGGCGGGCTTTGTGCAGTTTGTTGCACTATATGCTTCCTAGAAAGAGACCACTGGAAGGCAAGGATGTTAAAGAAAGTGAATCGGAAAGCGTTCTGAAGAAGAGTCGTTTCTGTTTCTTCGCCGATAGTAAGAACGTTTGTGAAGGAAGTGGCAGTGGGAGTCAAGAGACCAACATTGACGGAACCAGTAGTGTTAGTTTAGAGAACAGAAACAGTAACAACAGCTGCAGCCGGGAGGAGCCTTCAATTACGGAAATGGCCTTTGACGTTGGAAAATCGCACGACATTGATGAAGATCTCCATAGCAGGCAGCTTGCTGTGTATGGACGAGAGACGATGCGTCGGCTTTTTGCGTCAAACGTTCTGGTATCTGGAATGCAAGGCCTCGGTGCTGAGATCGGTAGGAATTCTTCCATTTTTGAGTACGAACTAACATGCTTATGTGATCGAGTTCAATTAATTTATCTAACTATATAATTCNTTTATCTATATATATAATTCGAGATTGGATTTGGAAATCTGGATTAGGCTAACTCATTCAAAATAAAGAAAGATCACCCAGATAGATCTTCTGGATCCGAGTTGCTGTTTATTTTTCTTTCTTTTTTGTGAGAGTTTATATTTATTGCTGATGTTCAATTAATTTTTTTTTGAAATCTAGGTTTGGTAGATTTAGATGATAAAGCCTTTATAATAAGATAAAGAGTTTTTGATTTTTTTTGTCTTGTGAGTAAATTGTTTTGGCTCAAACATCTACTTTATTTTGGTGTTTATTTTAAGCTTGCAGTTCTGCAGTAAGATAAATTATTTTAGATCAATTTCCCATCTGGAAATTGTTTATTGTATGTAAACGGAACTATTGAATAATTTGAGTGAAGGAATATTTGGAGTAGCTAGTATGATATCTGACTTTTGCAAAACATCACAGCTAAGAACCTTATTCTTGCCGGTGTGAAGTCTGTCACATTGCATGATGAAGGAATAGTGGAGTTATGGGATTTGTCTAGCAACTTTATTTTCTCTGAGAATGACGTTGGTAAGAACAGGGCACTTGCGTCTATTCAGAAACTACAAGAGCTCAACAATGCTGTGGTTATCTCAACACTGACTACGAAATTGACTAAAGAACAACTTTCTGAATATCAGGTAAAGTTTTCATGTTATTATTTTTGTTACCTGTGATCACTGTAACTTTTGTGAGCAACTTTTCTCTGACAAGTATGTAAAAGTTTATACAGAAGTACTTTAGACTACTTATTTTGGTTAAATTAGTTCTCCAATGAGAAACTAACATTTTCATAGTTATCTAAACAAGTGATCAAGAGATTAGTCACCCTCCTTGATGAAGCAGGCATGTATAGGCTTATTTGAATGCACAAGTGTCATTTTTAATGATCCTATCACTAGGAATACCTTCACTATAGAAATATCAAGAAATTAGAGCTTGTTAAGGTGATCTCGCCATTGTTCTACTTTTTCTCCCATTCTAGGTCTTGGTTGAGCAATGGTATGATATACATAATAAACAAACATGATATATGGAGATGCTTTTGATAAATATGTGATAACAGCTGTTGAAATACGAATAAAAATGTTCTACAAGTACTGCCCCATCACACCTCATGCAATTGTGTTGAAGGGCACACTTCCAAAATTGTCTACCGATTGCTTATCATTCCTTCACTTCAGATGGCAGAGCTGTCACACTACTTTCTATGCTCAATTGCACTGAAACCAATTACTGAAGGATCCCATGTTAAAGAATTGTTGTTGAGTGAAAAACCTGGACCTGTATATTATGTAATTAGCTAACTCTTGTAGTATCTATATCTCCCCTTCCCAACGATCTCTTTGATCAAAATAAAATCATGAGATGTGCTTAGATTGTTGATGAGACCTTGGTTCCTTGCCCGAGAATCACAGAGTAGTTGTCGCTGAATAGGGTTACCGAATTTCCAATTAATCCGAATAGTAATGAATTATGGATCTCAATTGCCTCTGAGTAGCATCACTTGCCACGCTGTATTCAGCCTCGATCGATGGAGTTAATGACAGTCTTATTTTGGAGAGCTTCTGAATCTCCTCTATTTAAGGTGAAGATTTACCATGAAGTGGATTTAACATGATCAAAGTCAAATTGAGTTTAGGATCATTATGGCCATATTGAAAGCTTGAGTAAGTGAGGTCACTGACTTTCAAGTCTACTTTTAACCCTTTTTTATTAAAGACCCATTTGCAACCTATGGGCCTAACGTACTTTTTATGGGTCTCCTAATGTCCATACGTAGTTGGATTGCTTGGCGACTGTCTCTTCATCATACTCAGTGTTAATACTAGCTTTCGTGTTGATCAAGTGGCGATTGAGGTTTTTTAGTTCATTTGAGCTTTATTTTGCTCCCATTTCTTCTAGATGAACTCCTCTTGAAAGATGCATGTTTTGAGACAACCAGCTTTTGCTCAATGAAATTGTAGTAGCACCTTGTACTCTTTTTTTAGATATCCCAAAAACTTGCATTTGTCAAATAGATACCATGTTTATGGATAGGCAATGTCATCTGTTTAATAGAATATCAATGGTTATTTATTAACTACAGTGGGGTATTGATTTTATTACTTCAAATAATTTGGTTGGTTCATGATTCTTTTGTGATGTTTATTAACTGATGCTCAAATTCTGGCTCAATCTGAACTTGGATGGTTTGAGACTTCTCCCCTTTTTGGTCTTGTATGAAGGACTTCACGATATGCTTGCCAGCATTGGTTATTTGTACTTGGATTCTTTGTTGTTTGTATTTCCATGTAGAAGTTTGTCAGAGACAAAACATTTTTATGAAGGCAATATAGTAGTTTGCTTGTGCATTGCTCACGAGGACAAGTACATTTATCAAATGAAGCGTGTAATATGTTAGTTGGGATGTAATTCATTGTAGATTTCCCTTTTTATCGCTTTTGACTCAGTGGTACTTGGAATTACTATTTGTGTTAATTTCTTTATTTTTTCATTAGAGCTATCCTAGATTTATGTGACTAGTGTAGATGGAATATGGTCGGCACCTTTGGCATTTTTAATAATTTTAATCCTAAAAGTGACAGTTTTGCAATTTATGAGAAATTTTGCTTTAAGTTTGAATTGTGTATGGATAGTGAAGTGAATAATATTTGGCACAAAATACAGGCCGGAGATGCGCTACCCACAAGGATGGCACTATCCTTTCATGTAATTATTATCAAGTGTTGATTGGTAAAATGGACAACAAAAAATAATTTGGAGAGTTTAGGCTCCTGTTTGAGCTTCATTTTTTCAAAACTCATTTTCAACCACACATTACATTTTCTCATAAAATAATGTTACATGTAAATCCAAGATTTTTCCTTATCTTTTAACCACACATTCTCCAAAAAATAAATATTCCAAAACACATTTTCCCCAAAATCTCGTTTTAATGAAGGCCAAATGGGGGCTAGATCTCATTTGGGAAGAATTTATAAGCGGTATAATTTATAAATAGATAGAAATGAGTGGTAGATAAGTGGATAGTACTTTGGATTCATTGAAATGTGTGGTTGGAAATGAAGTTTAACCATTTATAAATGATTTTTAATTTTGCCTAACGGAGGTGTAATATTTTGACTACCCTGTAGTGTAGTTCAATGAATTTACTGTCGTACAGTTTAAAGGACAGATAAATTACAGAATTATTTCCACAATGAATGGTGCTACTTCTAGAATTTATCCATCTTTTTACTTTCATTGCAAGTGTTTGATGTCTAATTGTGTAACTAGATATCAGATTGACTGCTTGTGATTCAGTATACAATTTCCCTTTCGATTTTGAGCTCTATACCTTGTGTTAATTTTCTTGCATGAGGATTTCGGATTGTATGTTTGCTAGGGATGTCGCAATTACGCACTGATTACATATAATGATGGTGGTGAATGCAGGCTGTGGTTTTTACTGACATAAGCTTAGAGAATGCAATCGAGTTCAATGAATACTGTCACAATCATCAACCTCCTATTGCTTTCATCAAGACTGAAGTTAGAGGCCTTTTTGGTAATTGTTTTTGTGATTTTGGACCAGAGTTTACTGTCTTCGATGTTGATGGCGAGGAACCTCATACGGGCATTATTGCATCTATCAGTAATGATAACCTTGCTCTTGTGTCGTGTGTGGACGATGAAAGGCTAGAATTTCAGGATGGGGATCTTGTTGTGTTCTCAGAAGTACAGGGAATGACAGAACTCAACGATGGAAAGCCGAGAAAGATAAAAACTGCACGACCATACTCTTTCATCCTTGATGAAGATACCACAAGTTTCGGTGGATATGAGAAAGGTGGTATTGTAACTCAGGTAAAACAGCCCAAGGTTTTGAACTTCAAGCCGCTGAGGGAAGCAATTAAAGATCCTGGAGATTTTCTTCTTTGTGATTTCTCCAAGTTTGACCGCCCACCTCTCTTGCATTTGGCATTCCAGTCACTGGATAAGTTTGTCTCTGAATTGGGGCGCTTCCCAGTGGCTGGTTCTGAAGAGGATGCTCAGAGGTTGATATCTATTACCAGTAACCTGAATGATAGCTTGGGAGATGCAAAACTGGATGATATAAATCCAAAACTTTTGCGACATTTTGCCTTTGGTGCCCGAGCTGTACTGAATCCTGTGGCAGCCATGTTTGGTGGCTTTGTTGGGCAGGAGGTTGTTAAGGCGTGCTCAGGGAAGTTTCATCCCCTTTTCCAGGTTAATATCATGTTTGCCAACATTCATAAGCTTCCTCCTCTTAAGCAATTATTTATATTATTGTCTTTTTCACATTTGAATCCAATGGTTGCTAGTTTGATGTATTTTACTGCTATGTTGGGGTAAACTGACTCTTCTTTTTTTCATATTTGTAAAGTTCTTCTACTTCGACTCGGTGGAATCACTTCCTGTAGAGCCATTCGATCCCAGCGACTTCAGACCATTAAATAGCCGTTATGATGCCCAGATTTCAGTCTTTGGGTCTAAACTTCAGAAAAAACTCGAAGATGCTAAATTGTTTTTGGTTGGATCTGGTGCACTGGGCTGCGAGTTCCTAAAGAATTTAGCACTGATGGGAGTTTCTTGTGGAAACCAAGGAAAACTAACAGTCACTGATGATGATATGATTGAGAAGAGTAACCTTAGCAGACAGTTCCTCTTTCGAGATTGGAACATTGGGCAGGCCAAATCCACTGTTGCTGCTTCTGCTGCTGCTTCAATCAATCCTCATTTCCGCATTGAAGCTTTGCAGAATCGTGTGGGTCCTGAAACAGAGAATGTTTTTGATGATACCTTCTGGGAAAATCTGAATGTTGTTATTAATGCCCTTGACAATGTCAATGCCAGGCTTTATGTTGATCAAAGATGCCTGTATTTCCAAAAGCCACTTCTTGAGTCTGGAACATTAGGTGCCAAATGTAACACTCAAATAGTCATTCCCCATCTGACTGAGAATTATGGTGCCTCAAGAGATCCTCCTGAGAAACAAGCACCAATGTGTACTGTGCACTCCTTCCCACACAACATTGATCATTGCTTGACATGGGCCAGATCAGAATTTGAGGGCTTGCTTGAGAAAACACCTGCCGAAGTAAATTCCTATCTTTCTAACCCAGCCGAATATGCATCTGCAATGAGAAATGCTGGTGATGCTCAAGCCAGAGACAATTTGGAACGTATACTCGAGTGTCTTGACAGGGAAAGATGTGAATCGTTCCAGGATTGTATTACATGGGCTCGTTTAAAGTAATTCTTGATTTTATTTTGTTTCAAGCTTTTACCTGTATCAAATAGAATCGGCTCTCCTTATGCATCTGAATAATTCTTTCTTGTAGGTTCGAAGATTATTTTGCTAACACGGTGAAACAGTTGACTTACACTTTCCCTGAAGATGCTGTGACTAGTACTGGCGTACCATTCTGGTCAGCCCCCAAGCGGTTCCCTCGCCCCCTGCAGTTTTCTACTGATGATCCCAGCCATCTCCATTTCCTTATGGCTGCATCCATTCTACGCGCTCAGACATTTGGCATTCCCGTTCCTAATTGGCACCCTAAGAAATTGGCTGAAACTCTTGATAGAACTATGGTTCCTGAATTTCAACCAAAGAAAGATGCGAAAATTGTTACTGATGAGAAGGCTACCAGTCTTGCTGCTGCTTCTTTGGATGATGCTGTGGTTATTGATGAGTTAATAATGAAGCTGGAGCAGATTCGGCAGAAGTTATCGCCAAACTTCAGGATGAAACCAATTCCATTTGAAAAAGTATGGCCCTTTGTCTCTTGATATAAGATGATGCATAGCTTGTTATAATCTTACACCTCAATGGGACCTATCCTTATTTTACACGTGTTGTACTTGTGACTCTTGACATTGTTTTGTTTGCGAGTCAAAAGGAAGTAGTAATGTGCCTCGTGAAGTATCTTTATTCATATTGGATGTATGTGTGTGGAAAGGAAAGGAAATGGAGGGAAATGAGGAAGGAAATAAGTTTTCATTTGTTTTGTAGTAAAAGAGGAAGGAATGTAAAATAAGGTGGAAGATTAGATTTTCACTATTTTATTTCAAAAGTACATGGCGGATTTTAAACTACAATCCGTTGCAAAATGCCTAAAAAAGTAATTCCCTCACTACTTTCTATTCATCACACTAAATATGACAAATAGATCAGCATTTTTTCCATGATGGATGGAAAATATGGTTCTTTCCCCTTTTCCATCTCATCCACTTCCCCTTGTACCAAACCCTTCAATCTTGTGCAATTTGTTCTTTTATTTTTGGCAAAATCTTCAAGTATCACATTACTTGTACATTTACTTTTTTTCTCGACATTATTTATTGAATATGCAGGATGATGATACAAATTACCACATGGACCTGATTGCTGGACTTGCTAACATGAGGGCAAGAAATTATGGCATTCTTGAAGTCGATAAGTTAAAAGCCAAATTCATTGCTGGACGTATTATACCCGCAATTGCAACTTCCACAGCGATGGCTACAGGTTTGGTTTGCCTGGAGCTCTACAAGGTTATTTATGGAGGGCACAAGTTAGAAGACTATCGTAACACATTTGCTAATTTAGCTCTACCATTATTCTCCATGGCCGAACCAGTTCCTCCTAAGATCATCAAGTATAAGGACATGAGCTGGACTGTGTGGGACAGATGGATAATCATAGGTAACCCTACACTTGGGGAACTACTCAAATGGCTCGAGGACAAGGGGCTGAATGCCTATAGTATTTCCTTTGGAAGTTGCTTGCTCTACAATAGCATGTTCCCAAGGCACAAAGAGCGAATGGACAAGAAGATAGTTGACCTTGCACGGGAAGTGGCAAAGGCTGACCTGCCACCATACCGCCACCACTTGGATATAGTAGTAGCATGCGAGGACGATGAAGATAATGATATCGACATCCCTCAGATATCAGTATACTTCAACTAGCTTTTCTTGAACATTGACCTCAGGATGTTAGAATTGTAGGACAAGCTCTTTATATACCGCAGTCCTTACATTGTTCTATTTCTCATAACAGTTCAACGGCCCATGTATAAAATAAAGACCAATATACCAAGGACAATAAGTTAGGTAATTACTAGCGAAGAGACACATGAAGGATTAAACAGCGTTCTTTACTTATTTTCTGCCTCGATTTCTGTTTGCGGGATTGAATGTTATGCTTGCTCTTGTAGTGTTTGTTGCTGGGTGGAGGCATTTGTGTTAAACACTTGGCCTTCTATGCTGGTTTTCACAGGTCGGTTGGGTGCTATTTGAGACTCACTGCCGCTGCTGGCATGCTGAACTTGTGTTAGATTGTTTGAGAGCTATTGTAGATCTCTGCAAAATGTTCAATCTATGCAAAATTTGTACAAACTACTTAAATTATCGCTGTTGTGATATATCTTCTATAAGCATTATTCTCATTGCTTGTGACTATATATCCATTCATCAATAATTTCTGCTAGATTTATCTTAGAATAATATTATCTAGCACATAATATTATCTAGCACTAGTGGTGCTGAACACCGATCTATGTAACATTATATGATAGAATTGATTAAATGTGAAATTATGTGATTCATTTAATTAAACACGTAATTTAATATTATTAGTGCTGCCACCTAGGACGGTGACACGAGTTATGCTAAATAGCACTATTCTTATGGTGTTGAATGAAATTAATCTTATGGTCTTACTTTCATTCTTGGCTTTGGGAATAAGGTACATTTGGATCATCTCTAGCTCAAGAATACCAATAAACAAGCAAATCTGGGAATCCTAAGATAAAAAAGGAGGATAATACTTTTTCCCAAGATGGTATTTATCAGTAAATACAGAAGGAAAAAGGAAGGGGAACATGAATCAATGTTACAGAGTTAGATTGAGATAATCCCTCGACAAACTGAAAAACAACATTCAATGGATCATCGTACAAGACCAATACCCTATGGCAATTTCCGGTTCATTACATGCAAGCAATCTTCATGAGCAAATGCTAGCTGTTATATGTTACCAGCTTTTGTCAGCACCTTCATCAAATTCAGCAGAGCTAGTGACTCGGGAATCCAGTTGTTTCTGATGCTTTAAACGACGACGCTCATCAAAACTCTCCCACCCTTCAAACTGTCAAAAGAAATTAAGTGAGCACGACCTCAATAAAAGCACACCAAAAAATTTCATTAATAACAAGGCACTTGTATACTTGGCGTAGAAGATCTGCAGTTATTTCCGTTCCATGAAGATCCAGCGTCGAGAGCTGGACGCACATTTTGAACAATGTGATGGGAAGGGACTTGAGCCCATTGTTGCTGAGATATAAAGCCTGCAAAATGTTCAAATGTGTAGAATTACTTGTTTTTATACAGCTGATGTCCTTTTACTCCGCCCTATTGGCATTTGGTGCAAGAAATGCTGAGCTGTGTTACCCATCCTAATAATGATTCTCTTTTTAAACATGTTTGGCTAAGCTTAAATAAACGTAAAGTTAACTTTCTATCTCCAAACATGTTTGAGCGGTATTTTTTTTTTCTTACTTTTAAGTAAAAAGTCACTCTTTTCTAAAAATAAATCTCGACTCACTCTCGGAATAAATAACTTAATTATTTTCGAATTCCAACTTTGACCAGTAATTTCTTTTTTCTTTTAGTTTCAAAACTGACTTATTTACTTCTGAGTAAATTTTCTTCCCTCCAATAATAAAGAGGGATTAAATTTTAAAAGAAAAGGAACAATGATAGATAACCATTAACCTTCAAATCTTTTAACTTGCCAAATTCCTCTGGCAACTCTAGCAGGAGATTACACGAAAGATCAACCTGCATCACATCAAATTGAGTAAATGGCACGATAAAGACAAAATTAAAATACATCATGACAAAATGGGAACATTGTCAAAATTATCTCAAACTAAAAAGAAACTATTTTAACTTTCAAGAGACAACCAAGAAAAGAAATAAAGGAGAGGAGCAACTGAACAGGGTCCTACTTCAATGAGAGAAATACACCCCCCTATACTTGCAGGAATACTGCTTAGCCTGCATTGGAGCAAGATATATATCAAATTAAAATATCAAAGCATCATTCATTTGGCAGTTTAAGCTTAATTAATTCTTTCAAGACAAATTCCTGGTGCATGTCACATGTAAAAGCAGATTAGAATCTCAAGTAAATGGAGTTCACCATAGAAGCAGGTATGATCAGACAAACTAAATAGAGAATATTATATATAAAGAAAAGCAAGCATCAAACACAGCATCTAATTATTTCAGACAAAAGAGGTTTTAACAGATGAGCAGACATGAAAACTAACCAATAATTTATTGCATACATCTTACCTGTTATTCTGAACTTTTAAAACCTCGAGCTTTGTCAAATATCCGATTTCAGTTGGGAGATATGTTAACTTGTTATTCGTAGCATGAAGTTGCTTCAGGGACATTAAAGCACCCAGCGAAGAGGGCAATGTCGTCAAACTGTGTCATTGCCAATGACAAAGGAGGGAATAAGAGTTCTAGGCATGCAAGAGAACAACAGAGATATATAAAATTATATTTGTATAAATATTGCAGTGTATTCCCACTACATAAAGACAGAACTACTCTTAATTGTTTTCTTTTTCTTTTTTTTATATTTAATTATTGATTGATGGTTGTTTCAATTCTTCTGAAATAAAAACATGATTTGTGTTATTTTTTCTTTTGTATATGCAAAAATAGGCTTCAAGCAGTTTTTACAAGTTATGGGTCTAATTGTGTTTAGAAATCTGACAAGCACACCGGTCCAAGATTGTACTGAATGTGTCAAAATTACGTAATTTTTTGAGATGACATGTATCGAACTTATGCTATATTATTATAATATGTATCAACCTCCTATGCTTATGGGGCCATAACTGCTAGTATACAAGGTTCTCAACAGAATTTAGATGCTCCACCTGACCTGAAAATTCTAATCAAGCAAAAAGAAAAACAATGATGTAAGTGTAATGAAATCCTTGTTTCCAATTAATAAAAAATTATAAGTTTCAATCAAGAAGAATTATGTAGATATGTGTGTGAGAGAGTAACATTAAAGGTTTGGCTTCTTTCGTTAGAGAATGCTGAATAACAGTATCACTGGCTTTGATATGTTAATTTCTCTGACTGATGCTTATGGAAAATTGTGCTTGCTATTATTTGCAGCAATTGTCCCGACAGTCTTTGCATCAAGTCATAGGACCGGACCCGCTGTTTCAGTAACTTGAGCAAATGCACAGATTAAAAAAAAAAAAAAAAANAAAAAAAAAAAAAAAAAAAAAAAAAATAGAGCAAGAGCAAAAGCAAGGAAGGCTGGACAAATTAATGAATGCTAGTAAAGAAAAGAACACTTAATTCAATCCAAAATGCTCTTTACGTTGTTTGAATTGAATAACTTAACATGACAAGAGAAACTGTAATAAGAGGAATATACGCACTGATTTTGGTTTAGTGATAAAAATGCAAGAGACTTGAGCAATGTTATTCCTTCCCAGCTGATGGAATCATCCAATATAGAATTGGCATTAAGAAGCAATTTCTACACAACAGTTCAATAAATAAAAATAAGGCAACATTAACAACTTTGACTCCATTCTCGTGGAAGACAAATTAAAGAAAATGTAAATGAAAATTTCAAGACCTGTATTGAACTTAAACAGCCAATTGCAGCCGGAACATCTTGTATTGAATTGTTGCTTAAATCAAGGACTCTAGCAGAAGGTCCACAAGTCCACACTTCCTCAGGTATGGTCTGACAAATTCAAACAAAGGAGCTCTTTCAAGGGTAAAAAACAGAAGGATCCAACAAGCCATGTGCTGCCAACATTAGTCACCTGAATATTACATGCAAATAAAAGGTGTACATCGAAAGTTTAAGAAAGTCTTCCATCCGATAAAAACAGCAATATGTTTTGGGATGGAGCACTATCCATAATACTTTCCCGCTGGAACAAAAACAATACCATTCTCATAGAGCAGCAAAATTTTGTATGAAAATTGTTTTTTGAGTACCTCATGCGATGTGGGACAATTGCATTCCTAATTGCTGGAAACATGTAGAAAATGTATAAACTTTTTGCTTTTTATGGGCAACTTCCAACTCTACCTCCTTACCTTAAGTGATAACTAAGAATTAAACTTCATGATAAGCTTTGATCATTCATATTGCATGAAACACTTTAATCTGTGACAGACCATATATAGAGCAGACTTTACGGCATTGGTGTTCCTGCATAAAACGAAATCCTGGAGGTCTTTTGCCGTGTTTATACTAATGAACTTTGCTCTACGTGTTTTTATTCCTCAGGGACTTGAATGTTTCATTAGGTTTGAGCAATGAGGTAGACATTGATAAAATCTTTTTCCTTCTTCTCTCATTTACGGCGTGGAAATCTCCAAAATAAGTTCATGAACTAGAAAGATTGTGGAATTGCACAAGATTTTTTGTTGAATAGCTACATAAGCTGATAGGGATGAAAGAATTCTATTTATTTAAAGAAGAAATAATCAAAATACAAGGGCAAGTGATGAAGGCAAAAAATGTAACAGAAAATAGAATGCTTGATTTGGATTTAATAAATGCACGATGAGACCAAATTCAAGACAGCAACAACAATATAAATTGACCTCTAGTTTTATATTCAAGACTACTTCTACATACCTTCAGATTGCTTTCAGACAATGCTACTACCCCAGTGGCCTTCCACCTTTCAAGCTGACTCTTCTCGACTGAATCCACAGCCTTCTTTCCCCTCCCTACTTCAGCCACCCTCCTCACACTGGACGATCCAGTAGCCCCCTTTTTAATTGGACCATCCTATTCAACAATATCCAAATAGACATAATACAGGTAAAATACTCTATTCTACTAAATTTCATTTAATTTCAAAATTCACAAGCTTACAACTATCCCCGCATGTACATTAGTTTTGAGAAAATCAAGTACAGCTATTCATTGCCACGATTTCTCTTAATCTTATTCTCGAAACATCAAACACAATAGAATTTAATGTCGGCTCTAGTCGATTGACGAAGGAATAGAAAGATACCCCTTGATGAAGACCCTGTGAAGCCATAAGCATGATCTTCGAACCACCAGCGATCCCCGAGGACTCCAAGGTCGATTCATCCGATAGAACCTTGCCTAAACACACAAAAAACTAATAATCAAGAATTTAATACGCCCTTATCCATTTTTCATTTCTAGCATCTGGGGCCGAAATAGGACTACTTTCACATACACGAGAACGTAGTATTTCAAGGATTCAATACACACTTAATTCTTTTAACATTTTTGGCATATGTACTTCAAGTGCGAGCATTTTTTCTTTTATTTAGAATAAATATACACAAACGGATAAAGATATAGAAACCTTTGAAGATGAGTTTTTGGCCGCGAATGAGGACATTGGTGAGAGGCTGAAGAAGGGATTTGAGGTCTTTGACGGTGGAATCTGCGGTGATTTTCACCGGTATGGATCGGCCGCTGAACTTTATATTCACCATTATTGTCTTCTTACCATTGTGAATCTCAGTTTGGGAATCGCTGCTCGCCATTTTAGCTGCTAAAGATCCGCTGAATTCAGCTGCTATCAATTATCTAATTCCTGGGTGAATTTGTTTGACAGATCGGTCGTGGATTCCTGGGGACCTGGGAAGATGGAGTTCATCAGGGATAAATTCCAAAAGCAGTCAGTAGTTAACCTTTGGTCAGTATGTTAAAAAAAAAAAAAAGGACCTATCTTTTCAATTTTGATAATTAATTCCTTCAAATCAAATTTTAGAACATCTCCAAGACTCTTTATTTTACTTTTTCCAAAAAAATATTTATTGATTTTTTTTTCATATTTTTTTAACATATTTTTTTATATACCAATGTCCAATCAATTTAAATGTGTTTTGCATAATTTAAAAAATACAGCAGTGAAATCTATTATTTATTAAATACAATCATTGTATATTAAGAACAGAAGGTAATTTTGACATTCTAAGAGCATTTTCACGAAACTCTATTTATAAAGAGAATATTATGAATAATGGAGAGTATTTTTAAATTTAGAGAGTAAACTTTTTATGTACTCCAACAAGCTCTCTATTTTGACCTTTTATTTTATTTTTTCCAATGAGCATTTATTGATTTCTCTCCATCTCTTATTTAACACATTTTTTTATATGTTAATGACCAATAAATTCAAATGTAATTTGAATAATTTAAATGGTAGAGGATTAAAACTTGTAGCTTATTAAATGCAAATATAGTACATTAACAATAGAGGGCGAGTTCGACTCTAAGTGCGTGTTTGGTAGTGCTTAAAATTCAATTAAAATTGAAAATATAGTCGTTATTGGGTCCCACTCGTTTAATAAAAGTCAACAATAACGACTAGTTTTTCAATTTTAATCCAATTTTAATCTCTACCAAACACGCCCTAAGANTTAATTCAATAAAAAAATATAAAAAAATTATTTAGTTTCGGGTCTCATTCGGTTCTTCGGTTCTTGGTCTATACCCGAGATCCGACCCAAACCTTTCGGTTCTTGATTCGGGTACCCGTTCGGGTCTTTAACTTATGAAGAACCGTTCGATTCGGTCCGGTTCGGTTCGGATATTTTGGACACCCCTACCAACAAGCTCTCTATTTTGACCTTTTATTTTATTTTTTCCAATGAGCATTTATTGATTTCTCTCCATCTCTTATTTAACACATTTTTTTATATGTTAATGACCAATAAATTCAAATGCAATTTGAATAATTTAAATGGTAGAGGATTAAAATTTGTAACTTATTAAATGCAAATATAGTACATTAACAATAGAGGGCGAGTTCGACTCTAAATTTAGAAATCCAAACACAGTTTTCATTCGAAAAAGATAAAATAGAAAATTTCTTAGAACTTATTTTTAAGCACCAACTCTCTAAAATAGAGAGTATTTTGCATTTAGAGAATTTCTTGAAAATGCTCTAAATTTGGAGAGTCAAACTCATTCTCTATTATAAAAAGTTTTTTTTTGAAATTTACTTTTAAGCATTAACTCTATAAAATAAAAAACATTTTGTATTTACAGAGTTTTTTGAAGATGCCCTCGTTTATCTTGTAGGGAAACTTTCTTTGTCATCATATATCTTTTTCTTTTCTTTTTTTTCGGGAAAAACAAATAGTTTGTAGTAAAAAATATCACATGAAATAAAACGAGGATACAACTGAACTATAATTAAATATAAAAGTATCAAAGAAAAAAAAGCTAGGTGATGAATTATCGTGTTCTCTGAATAAGGAACAAAGTGATAAGTGCCAACACCAACTTCTTGAAGACTCCTCGCTCTAAAAATATTATTATTCATAAGCGATGCTTATCAATCATTGATGACGTTACAATTAATTTGTCATCTTACCTCCTACATTAAGATAGTAATTCAGATGTCAAATTATCAAGCTATCTAAATATCACATATCTACTTAAGGAAAAGTAGTGATGATGAATATAATTATTTGGTACTAATGGATTTGTTTTGGGAATCACTTTGAGAAGACATCTTAAAGAATCGATTTCCTAGGCAGGCCCTTTCAGATAGAAACTCACCAAGATGAAGTAAATGACGAATAAAGAAGAAAAATGCACGAGAAGAAGCAAAAGTACACAGATCACATCTATAATATATCTAAATATCACATGAAATGAGAATCAATTTTTAAACCATTATAGCCCTACTTCCTATTTATTCATATGCATGCATAATAATAATAATAATATTTATTTGTACTTTGTACGTACCTATTTATTCACATACATGTATAATAATAATAATTAACATTTAATTGTACTTTGTAGATGTAGATTTATTCACTTGATTTTTTTTTCATATTTTTTTATATACCAATGTCCAATCAATTTAAATGTGTTTTGAATAATTTAAAAAATAGAGCAGTGAAATCTATGATTTATTAAATACAATCATTGTATATTAATAACAGAAAGTAATTTTGACATTCTAAGAGCATTTTCACGAGACTCTATTTATAAAGAGCATATTATGAATAATGGAGAATATTTTTAAATTTAGAGAGTAAACTTTTTATGTACTCCAACAAGTAGGGGTGTCCGTGGGTCGGTTCGGTTCGGTTCTGTTCCAGAATTTTCGGGTATTTAATAAATGGACCCGTCGGGTCCAAATATAATTATGGAACCGTTCGGATTCGGTTCGATTCGGTTCCGTACCATAATTAAATTTTTTAACATTTACAGCAACACTATATAAATATAACTAATGACATTTCATTCGTAACTTTTACAAATTAACGTAGCTCAATTCAAAAATATATAAATAATTAGAC
>CAIGRF010382755.1:34745-61089 GCA_903798235.1 Fraxinus ornus | reverse complement strand
CCCTGTGATCTTGTACTTTATTTTTACACTTTGGATATAATACACTTACCTTATTCAAAAAAGATCGACAAATCTCGAGTGTGTCTGTTTGAGATCGAGACCTTAAGAAAATTCAATCACAATCTAAAAACACAAAGTTCGGAATATTTACAGGAACATAGCCATTTAAAGAGCCCTTGATAGAAATCAACAGCTTAGTTGGCAATTCTTGTCATGCCAGGAATCTGTATGCATAAAGAAAATGTAGAAGTCTTTGATGTAGTGCCAAATGTTCAGCATGCCCCCAAATAATTTTTTTCGTTCCATGACCAAGATTATTTTCTTTACCTAGTCCATAACATAAGCACGAACTCATCCATGACTCGTGTATAAAACCGGGCAAAATAAGTATATGTTATGATAGGAAGTTTATCTACTTTTATCTCAAGCAGAGGTGAATGAAGGCAGCTAACTTATCAAATGCTAAAGGATAGGTCAGAACTGGGTGAGACCTTACAACACCACCATCTTAAAAGGACCAAACTGTCTAGGACTCTTGAAATTGCAGATGTCTAAAAATGGAATGTATCATGTACTTACTTTGCACCCAAGGATATTAGGGGATCGCATTTGCTCTTTGTCCGATTCCAGACCGTCACATCACATCTGCAAATGCCAATCAGAAACAAATTAAAAATTAGAGAATTCATATGCATTTCAATGTCAAGATACTTGACAAAGAAAACATTTTTAGTGATTCCAAAGTATATGATACCAATACCATAACCCTGAGTGCTTGATTTTTTAGCGGGATTATATTTGCAAGAGAACAGTTCGATTTCCATGAGAAACAACTAAAGAAATTTAACTACACAAGGGCCTACATCCAAAAATAGTATGTCCCTGTTGATTACCCAATCTAGAAGGATGCTTCATGGCTACCAGGAATTTCAATGGTTGTAATCTGGATTCACTTGGTTTATTTTCAGAAATATTAATATACAAGAAGCAGATAAAAAGATGCATATAAACACTTTTCATCAAAAGATGTATGCCTCAGGAAAAAATGGAATACCCTGCTTTAATGAGATTCTGTGCCATCGGTGAACCCATAATTCCAAGACCGAGAAAGCCAATGCGAGCTGGCAACTCATCTATTGCATACAAAGAAAAACTTTTGTAAAAATTCCATTCACTTACTCATTTTCATTAAAAAAATAAGTTAGCCTCCATTTGGCAAAATTTATAAACTATTTATAAATGACCAAACTTCATTTTCAACCACAAATTCCATTGAACCTATAAATACTATTCATTTATCCATCACTTATTTCTATATATTTATAAGTTAAACCATTAATAAGTTCTTCCCAAATGGAGGCTTAATAATCAAATGAATAACGAATTTGAACTGAATTTCAATTCAAAGGCAACAAGAATGTGTAGTGTCTCACAACGTTCACCGCATTCACGATCACCTAGGATGCATTGCCAGAAAAAGTGCTATCATATTCATAGTCATTACATCTAATTTCGACACTTACAATGACTATTATGGAGACATGCAGTCATGCTTCAATAGACATTCACGGAGACAAAATAATATTATTGCATTAGTTATTTTGAGACATCTAAACTTTACAGCATGCTTAAATACATAAACTTAATTTTTTAACATTGCAAGGTGCAAAATACTAAATCCCATAACATATATGCCATGAAAGTTTCCTTCAAATCTTCAACATACATGTGCACTTAGTCACAGTATCCAAGAGAAAATTGAAGTTGCAATACCATTACAATTTACACTGGCCATTAACAAATACTGCATTTTCTACACAGACGCAAACAAAAGAGAATCTTGAGTATAATTAAAAGCTTAAATTGCAATTTAACATTTTAGTATCTAATCCAAAAGATTCTGTAAATGAAAGCAGTACCTTTAGGCGTCGAACTGGAAGCCTGAACAGAAAAACACTTGAAGGAAACCAAAGATTGAGATGAATTCGGAAAACAAGAGATGGGTCTGCGTCTAAATTGGGTGGGTACAGGCGGGCAAAACCTAGAACACATTGCCATGGTTTTTGAGAACGAGAATTTAGTGTTCTTTGGCGAATTTAGGATTGCAGAAAAAGATAAATGATTCCGGCAATTGGCATTAACTATTAGGGTTTTAGCCATTTCCATTAGTTGAAGATTCTTGGTTGTATATACTGTTGATTACAGAGGAATGGCGCTGAAAATCCCAACTGTCGATGAGCATCAGGAATTTGGATAACTTTCTTTTTCAGTTTTCACCACGCCCTTTTTGTCTTTATTATTTCCATTCTCTCTCTCTCTCTCTCTCTTTTTTTTCCATTTTTTTTTCTACAAATAAATATATAGGAACATAGTAGGGATTGCAAAAATGTCCCGATGTGCCTGCATTGCTCCGTTTCGAATAGAAAAAGAATTTCCATCCCGTTCGTAGATAAGGACACAAGGTGGGAACGGGAAAATGATCCCCATCCCGAATTCCTTGAATTCCTTTTAATTTCTTTCATTTTTTATTTTTTCAATTTAAATCATATTTTAAAAATAAATATACTACTAAAATTAATAAATAATTCATCAGGGCGATTTAGAATTGCCTTCGCATCTCTCGATTCATGACATCCTAACTCAAAACAAAATTCCATCTACATGCTCCAAAATAGAATCGAAGAATGAACAAAATCGTGTTACATACAAAATTAATATGAGACGGTCCACACTAGAGTTAAAACAAGCTTTACAACATACAAACTAGTTCCACTAAGGGATTTACATCTACAAAGCAACTCGAGCAAAATCCATTCTTCTGAAATGCTAACTTTTTCTAATTGTTATTCATCATCCTCTTTGTCAAAATCGTCCACCAATTCTTCTTCTTCGTCTTCCTCTTCCCTACCTATGTCTTCTTCCTCTTGTTCAGAATCTTCATCGGTAACAATGAAGCCTCCCAACGTTTCATCATCTTCATCTTCCTCATCCATGTTTCTGCTTTTCATTCCGGCTGTGCGTTTACTCTTGCTTGTATCGTTATCCAATTTATTATGATCCTTGGACCTTGTCGTATATTTACGTCTTTGAACATTTCCTGACTTTGTAATAACCTCCTTGTCATCTTCACTCTCCCCCATCCACTCATCGTCGTTATGTTCACCTTTCTTCCTCTTTCTTCGCCCTCCCTTCTTCACTTTCTTCTCATCGTCATCACTATCTTCCCCTGGTTTCTCAAGAAACCAATCAAAATTCTTGATATCACATATCATTTTCTTTGGATAGCGATCAAACTCGTGTCCCATGACCACAAACTCGAACTCTGAATTCCCCAATGCATAAGTAAAGCATCAGCAAAGAAATTCAAAGACAAAATTAGTGGATACAATTTATACGAATAAAACATCATAATATATGAAACAACTCCCATGAAAAAACAAATAAATTAGCAAACATGAGACAAATGTAAACCTTCAACATAATTACACCATGTCATCTAATTGGAACATCTATTAACATCAGGAAATATAACTGGGGTCTTGAAATTTAGTTCATTAAAAAGCAATTAAATTTGAATATAGCTGATAGACATCATGTCTGATCAATCTATACAGACACAATACTATACCAAATCCTAAGATTATTTCATACGCCCCACACCGTTCAATATTATAATGCATACGACAATGTGCAAGTGATCCCACTGCCACATAAACTGGGGCTAAGTACCAATGGGCCGAATGACATTATTCTATAAGATATAAAGCAAGAATAAGTCCAAAGTCTCAAATTTGAGACATGGTATGCAATTAGGATCAATATAATCCACCCCGCTATTCAAAGCGGATGGCATTGATGACCATAGTGATTTTATAGAGAACTAGTCTTCTAGTTGAAGTAGTCACAAGGTCGCCCATTTCACAACCATTGTGTAATAACCACATAGGGTAGGACTCGCCTTTAAAACCAGCTTTAAACTCACAAACTAAACCTTAGCAGCCTAGCAACATGGGATACAATTAGGATCATTATGTAGCGCATAATCTAATACCAAATATCATAACCATGTTAGGATCGATATAATCCACCCCACTTTTTGAAACAGATGGCCTTGATGACCATATTCCAGCAAAGTGATTTTATATAGAACTAGTCTTCTAGTTGACGTAATCCAAGGTCGAATATTCCCAACATCGTGTGATAACAACATTGGGGAGGACTCGCCTTTAAAACGGGCTTTAAACTCACAAACAAAACCTAGCCTAGCAACATGGGATACAATTAGGATGGTCATGTAGCGCCTACTCTAATACTAAATGTTATAACCACGTTTGGTAGAAGTCATTCTTAAAACCAACTATTGTAAAGAAGGGTGTTCAGCTTACAAATGAAGCATTCACTTCAAATACATCAGTACAAATCTACAAAAACAGCAACACTACGAATTAAACTCTACAAGATATTAACATACAAATGTCAAGAAACAAGTAAAGATGAATAGAACAAACCTTTAATCGGGTCTATACCCGAAATATCAACAGATTCGGGCTCCAATTCTTCAACACCTTTTGGCCCGGAACCACTCTGCAAGCTCTCAGCCAATTCACTCTCCCTTTTCAACTCATTTTCATTTTCACCGTCGTCTGGTACCTCAATTTCAGTTCTCTTCAACGTGAACCAAATGGGATTCTTTGCGGACACGCAGAACATGTCACCACTCTCCATCTCGCCTTTTTCGGTGCTCCGAAAAGCCTTGACTTCATTAAATTTAGCGGTGTGTACCCAAACCGGATTCTTGCCAAGAACATGGAAATTGACCCGGGTTTCATTTTTGGGGAGGTAAAAGGAAACGTGGTGGCGGGAAATGGTTTTATCAATGGAGTTGAAACCCTGACCTCTGCCGAATTCTCGGGTTTGACCCGGTTTTATTAGGGTTTTGGATCTATCTGTGCCTTCAATTTCCATTTTCCGCGAAGCTTTGAAACTGGATTCTAAACAGTCAATAATGCGGTGGTAGGGGTTCAAAGGCAGTTTTTTAATTTTTTAAGTTTTAGCCCTTCAAGATTTTATTCTTGTTCGAATAAGTCCCTAGAGTTTTGAGAAGCCACATTACAGCCATCCACAATGTCTCATTTCAGGGAAGGGTCATTATTCTAAAATTTTCAACACTAGGAAGATCAAGACCTTCTAACAATTTCCTTTTTTCACAAGTAAATTTTTTTGAAACAGTAAGCAAAAACTAATGTTGCACATCGATGTAACATGAAGAAAATAAGAACATAGAATCTCTGAGTCTCTGCCGCTTTGGAGAGGAGAAAGGCATCAACAAGCACGCATTTTGGCTTCATTATAGCCCAAATTGAGATCATCTTGCTCCAATAGCTTGCCAAGAACAAGAGCAAGAGAGCAAGATCACCACCAGCATTTGAGACCACAGTGAAGTAGGTGCCTATTACAAAATCAATGTCATGATGACATATGACAAAATTTCTGTGTGTTCTGCAAGTGTGTGCACATGCGTGCACGTGTGAGATAGAGAAGATTGCATAAGAACAAACCAACTATTTGAAATCCTCTTTTTTGGTCTTCATTTACAGTTTCAAGGTTTTTCAGAACTCTTTTGGCATACAAAAGAGCAACACCACATGTGCTTGTTTGGATAAAATTATAAGTAACTACAATTGCAATGTGATCAGAATAAGTGGGTAGTAGTTAAGGGACAATGCTAAAAGAAATGCTTTAATTTTAAAATAAATGAAGGATTTACCTGGGACAATGCCCTCTTCCAGAGCAGCCCTTGTAGCATTTAAAGCATCTGTTACCCTATCTTTCCTTTCTCTAACCTCGGCTCGAACCTGAGAAAGAAAACGAGAATAAAGGCTCGATGCCAATACCATCGCCAGCAACCTTATTATTTGCACTGGCAACCTGCTTCACAAGATCTTCACCAATATTCTAACCTCGGCTCCAACCAGCAGCAGCATGACAATCTGGGGCGTCTTCTATCATGAGACAGCAGTGCAGACAGCCATTACATTCAAATATTGCTTAATGAAATCCAGTTAAAGAGTTCTAATAGAATTGAAGGCTAGCTGCCAATAGATTACCACCGCTAGCAACCTTATTAGTTGCACTAGCAACCTGCTTCGAAAGATCTTCACCAATATTTTTTGTGTTATCTATAAAATCAATGCCTTTGGCTACAATGACTCCATCCTTGGTGACCTTGGGATTCCCATGGCTTTACTCAATAATGACATTGTGGTCCTGTAACAATTATGAAGAAGTGTCACTTGTCTCAATTCCTTTTGTCATTGAAGTCTCTCACGCTCGTAATAATCCTGAAAGGGATTAAATGATGGATTATTCTTGTTGCACATAATTTTCTGCATAATCTTTTACCATGCACCCCCCAATAGACGACAAGCTAAGTCTTTCACGATGTACTTGGCGTTGGACATGAATCAATTATCACTAAAGTGACTGTTCCACGATAAGGAGGTTGATAGCAACGTAGATATTGTCATGTCTACAACGAAAATCCTTCATAACGAGATAGATATTTGTTAGTGATGAACAAGACAAATGGACAAAGTATGAAGTTGTGGAAGAACTTCCAATATCTACAGATATCTCACATAAAGAGTTATATTGTGGAGTGCTAGACCTCGGCAATGTTGATTCATCTTTGCATAAAATTGAGGCAAGAGTTCTTCTCTCTGTAAATGTACAATTTTCAGTTTCAACCAAGATTACTTCAAACAAGCAAGTGAAGTGAACTATATCTCTCAATAAACCCAAGTTATCATTATTCCATTTGCATAACCCTTGTGAGCAAAGATCCAGTTGAACATATCTACAAGAAGAAAATTATTTACTTCATGAAGTGGAAGACGATGAAGTTAATTGTGAAATGCAAAATGAAGATGATGACAATGAAATAGATCAGAATGTGAATGTTGATTTGAATAGGTTAGAGATAGCCCAAGACAAAAATATTCATATTCTCAATGAAAATTGTAACAATGTTGCTTTCTTTACACGTGGACCCGAGATGCTTCAAGACAATGGTGAAGAAAATCTTTTTACCAATAAGCACCTTGTAGCTTCAACTCTTAAGTCACGCGTGATTTTTGAGGATGCAGATTTGGAAGACCATCAAATTTTCAACACCAAAAAAAATCTTATGATAGAATGCACATACTTGCAATGAAGTACAACTTTAAATTTAGAAAGAAGAAAATCAAATAAGGAGACATGTACAATTGTTTGCACAGATGAATAAATAGTTCAAATCTTTAATGGTATATGTCTCCTTATTTGTAAATTACATTATAGATCCCCAATTTGTAACAATTTCGTCCCATTAAATTTTTGTCCTACCTATCATCCAAACCTTTCTTTAATTAGCAAGGAGGAATAAAAATTAAACGAGTGCAAATTGCTTAAATAATTTACCCTATAAATAATTGTTTAAATGTTACCTTTTAAAAAAAAAAAATTTAAATATTTCAAACTTTGTTTAAAAAAATTTCACCCTTATCTTAAAAGGAATCCACACAGATTTTAACATTTCATTTCTAGCACAGATAAAACAGAAGTAGTTTCAAACTTTTCACATTATCTAAACGGAGCATTCTTGTTCTTAACTCATTAAAATAGATCGCTCGAAGTTATGAGAAGCAATATTTTAAAGGTAAAATCCTATCGATCACTAATTTTAGTTGTAACGAGTCAAATTTTGATAATGACAATCAAGTGCAATGAAAAGAATTATCATTACCTTTTAACTAGGTGGTTGTATTATTCTTGGAAAAAGAAAAAGTTGACCAACAATTTAAATGAGGGTTAATTTCACAAATGGTCACTGAACTTACATAAGAAATTATAAAACGGTCACTAAAGTTTAAAACTTGCAAAAACGATCACTGATGTTTCACGCTCTTTCACAAACGGTCACTAAAGTTTTAATTTGTATCACAAACGGTCACTAAATGACCATTATGATTTTAATTCAAATTTAAAAGATCAAAACACGTGGACATAGAAGTTTGACCACTTTAAGTACAAATTTCTTTTAAATAAGAATACATTATTTTTATGTGAACTAAAATAAATAAAAGTGCATTAAAAGCTAGAAAATCTATCCACGATCACACAAAAACATAGAAAAAATATTTATATCTCATATCTAAATTTATGGTCTTGTACGTATATAGGCGAAACGAGAATTAAAATATCACTTTTTACAATTTTCATCTAATTTACTCCAAATGTAGCACTTAATAGCAAGAAATTTGCACTTCAGGTGGTCAATCTTCTATATCCACGTGTTTTGGTCATTTAAGTTTGAATTAAAATCATAATGGTCTTTCGGTGACCGTTTGTGAAACAAATTAAAATTTTATTGACTGTTTGTAAAAGCGCATGAAATTTTAGTGACCGTTTCTATAAGTTTTACACTTTAGTGATCATTTTGTAATTTTTAGGTGAGGTGACTCTGAAATTAATCCATTTAAAGTTTAAACGATGGTTAACTCTCATGAATTATTCAGGATGGACTTGAATATGGGCTTTTGTGCAATCCGGTCCGTGTTTGACCAGACCAATATGGACTGGTCCTGTGGGCTATTTCGGTCCATGCAAAGTCTCAACATATTGGGCTTATCCGGCCCATCCACTGACCATGCTATATCCTTGGAATTTCTTCTTACCCTTTTTTTTTTTTTTCTATTTTCTCTGATCTTCACCATTTTACAATCTCAATGTTAATTTATTTTTCAATTTTATACATCAATTACGTTTCTTGAAACCCTTTTCATCAGACGCTGGCACCGAAAGAAAAACCAGAAAGGAAGGTATAATCTTTTTTTTTTTTTTAGTTTTTCACTTCTGGGTTTCCAATATTTCAGCTTCATTGTGATCCTTTTCTTAAATTTTCAAATTTTAACTGTAGGCGATCTTATAGGAAATTGCTGAAGTATAAATGTTTGCCTTCTTCTGCCCATTTTTCGTTTTTCTTTTCTAAAGATTTGTGAATTTCCGCCTGTAAAAATGGAGTCCAGTGGTATTGTCACAGTGACAAACCCGAATTTAGAACCTCGAGGTGACATGGAATTTGATACCCACGAGGCTGCTTATGAATTCTATAAAGAATACGCTAAATCTGCGGGTTTTGGCACTGCCAAGTTGAGCAGTCGCCGTTCCCGAGCATCAAAGGAATTTATTGATGCGAAATTTTCGTGCATAAGGTATGGAAACAAGCAACAATCAGATGATGCCATAAATCCGAGGCCTTCCCCTAAGATAGGTTGTAAAGCTAGTATGCATGTCAAGCGAAGGCCGGATGGGAAATGGTATGTTCATAGTTTTGAAAAGGAGCACAACCATGAGCTTTTACCAGCTCAAGCACACTTTTTTAGAAGCCATAGAAATACCGATCCTGATAACAATGATTCTAAAGTTCGGAAGAGGAAAATGCTTGCTGCAGTGTCAAAACAATACGTTTCTTATCATTTTCCGATTCCTTCTTTAGAGAATATTTTTCGGAATCAGCATGATAGGGGCCGGTATTTGAGTTTGGAAGACGGGGGTGCACAAGTTCTACTGGAATTTTTTGCACATATGAAGGAAGAGAATCCAAAATTCTTTTATGCTCTGGACTTCAATGAAGAGCATCGACTGAGAAATGTGTTTTGGGTTGATGCCAAAGGCATTGAAGATTATGCATATTTTGGTGATGTGGTATCATTTGACACAACATATTTCACAAACAAGTTTAAAATTCCATTGGTCCTTTTTATCGGAGTGAACCATCATATTCAGCCCACGTTGCTCGGTTGTGCATTGATTGCAGATCAAACTGTGTATACTTATGTTTGGCTGATGCAAACATGGTGCTTGGCAATGGGTGAACGAAGTCCTAGAATCATACTTACTGACCAAAATAATTCCATCAAGGCAGCTGTTCCAGCTGTCTTTCCAGATACTCGTCATTTTTTCCACCTCTGGAATGTACTGGAAAAGATCCCTAGGCATGTTAATTACCTTGGCACGTGGCACGATACATTCATGAAAAAATTTCTTAAATGCATATATAGGTCATGGACTGAAGAACTATTTGAAAAAAGATGGTGGAAATTGCTCGAGAGATTTAGTCTAAGAGAAAACGTGTGGATAAAATCCTTGTACGAAGACCGCAAGCTCTGGGTGCCTACATTTATTAAGGGCATGTCTTTTGCTGGTTTGTATGCAGCTTCAAGATCAGAAAGTCTGAACTCTTTCTTTGACAAATATATCCACGGGGAAACTTCTCTGAGAGACTTGATAGGACAATACGAATCAATTCTTGAAGACAGGTTCGAAGAGGAGGCCAAAGCAAATTTTGATGCATGGCATGAAACACCCGAGCTGAAGTCCCCTTCACCTTTTGAGAAACAAATGTTACTTGTATATACTCATGAAATATTCAAGAAGTTTCAAATCGAGGTACTGGGAGCAGCTGCATGCCATCTGAAAAAAGAAAAAGAAGATGGGTCAACTGTAATGTATGGGGTTAAAGACTTCGAAGATAATCAGAATTTTATAGTGGAATCAAATGAACGAAAATCGGATATATACTGTTCATGTCGATCATTTGAATATAAAGGTTATCTTTGTAGACATGCCATTGTTGTTCTCCAAATGTCTGGCAAATTCAGTATACCATTTAAGTACATACTGCAACGGTGGACTAATGCTGCCACTAGTAGGCATCCCATAAGTGAA
Organism: Fraxinus ornus; assembly: GCA_903798235.1. Classification (NCBI taxonomy): domain Eukaryota; kingdom Viridiplantae; phylum Streptophyta; class Magnoliopsida; order Lamiales; family Oleaceae; genus Fraxinus; species Fraxinus ornus. The sequence continues at coordinate 50,322 of CAIGRF010382755.1, read as the reverse complement.
AAACTGGACGAGGTGCAATCTAATGTCCGTCTTTACAATGATCTGTGCCAACGAGCTATAATATTAGGTGAGGAAGGGTCATTGTCTCAGAATAGTTACGGTATTGCTGTTGCTGCCATTAAAGAAGCTCTGTTACAATTTGAAAATGTGAGTAACCCTTCTGAAAATAATTTGAGTTCGAACATATCGGCAACTCTTTCCATTCAAGGTGTTGTGGGAGTAAACCAAGGTAGTACTATCACTGGTGGAGAGCAAATTCCTAATGATGATGTGATCCGGACAAACAAGGTTGCCAAGAGAATAGATTCTGGAAAGGAACGGGTCAGTAATGATGGAAATGCAAACAAGGAAGGAAAGGTTGGTTTCTTTGTTTATTTACACGCTCTTTTGTTTTAAAGAAATATTTGTTGAATGCCATCATATGTAGAGCAGGTCCCTGTGGATACACAAATTGCAAATGTTGGGTCCCAAGGCATCTTTCAGCAAATGGTTTGTCTCTTCACATCCTAGCGCATACTTTTAAGTTAAACTATAAAGAGATTTTTAGTTTTAATTGATATGACATTCATAGGATTACTTGCATGTACAATCACCTCTTCTTTTTTTCACCTGAATAAGTAAAGCTTCTATTTTTATTTTCCGGAGTCATTTATTAACATAAACCCCTCAAAATCTTCTGACTCTAGCTCGTGTAGTGTTGGATTTCCTTATGCATCCAACTATGCCCATTTATGCCTGGATCACATTATTGTTATGCATTTGTTCTCCTCTAAACATATATTTCTTAAAACTTCTACCATCAGTTAGCCTTTTGCTAGGAGAACATAAATTTCATAAAAACTCCAATATGCAATTAATTTATGTTCAGTGTAGCTGCATTTATATACTAACGGTGCTATAGATGCAAATGGGAAAAACATATATTTCATTAAATTCCCATCAATGTGTCTGTGCGTGTGCGCAAACTATAGATGCTTATACATGCATGTATTCACGTAGATTTCTTGCTTGTGTCGTGCATGAAGTTAAATGGAAAAATTGCACCATTGGTCCCCCAACTTATTTTCCAGTAGCAAGTTGGTCCTACCTTCCATTATTGTTGCAAAATTAGTCCCCCGTGACAAATCATCCAAATCTCGGTTAAGTTGTTATGTTATCCTCTCCAACTTTGTGAAGTTACATTTTGCTTCTTGACTTGGGAATTCAAAAATTTTAGGCAAGACATGTTTCCATAAGTGCACATTATGATTTAACGAAGATTTTGGTTGTGCCTGTCATTGGGGACTTGCTGAACAACATAATGGAAGCTTGAGAACCAACTTTCCTTTTTTAAAGGTTGGAGACTAGACTAACTTACTGCTTTAGCAATAGATTGGGGACCATTGGTGCAATTTTCCCAAGGTAAAAAAATGTGATTTTTTTGTCATGAATAGGAAAATGGACATGTTTCTCTCAATGAGAAAGCTATATATTATGTACTACGAATCAAGTTTTAATTTTCATTCATGTAGGATATGTCTGGTAGCCTGGATTATCCTACATTGTACCCAAGGTTTCTTACGACATTGTTAAGGGGTGGTGACATGTCCAAGAGAAGTGTGGAAATGCTTGACGAGATGTTGGAGGAACAAAGATGAAGGTGCCCTTATTGATGGATCTTGGACAGGTATTCTTGTTATTTGTTCGAGTATATTTAAATGTAAAAATCAGTTTAACTGGCTTTTACTGCTTCATGAGAAATTCAGCGTTTAATGCTGTCCTCTTGCTTAATGCATTGAAGCCAACAATTTTTACTTTAATGTAGAGATGACAAAATGGCTCGCCGCCTCGGGCCGGTCCGACTAGTGGCTTGGTGGGGCTGAGCCCCATTTTGGGGCGTCGGCTCAAGCCGAGCCGGCCCCTGAGCCTAAAAATAAAACTTGTTTGCCACTTCTTTTTTTTTAAAATTTTTTTTTTTATTTTTTCTTTTAATGTTAGTTGTAATTTTTTTATATGTTTAATATTTAGTTATTATTTATAATATGTATAAATTGCACAAATTTAAAAAAAAAAAAAAATCTAGCTGAAAACTCGGGTCGAGCCTAAATTTTTTGACCAAGCTTTTGCTCGGCTCAAGCCAAAAAAAGCTCGAACTATTTTTACTTGAGCCGAGCCCGAGCAAAAAGTTTCGGCTCGACTCGTTGACACCCCTACTTTAATGTTGTGTGCTATGATCACCAAATAGTAGCTGATTGGTGATGTATTCAGAGATCTAGCTGAAATGTTGACTTCTTATTCAGGAATGTGTTTATGTAAAAACATGATCTGTACTGCATTCTTTGATGCCAGTTGTGTAGGAAGGTGAATTATCTATGCTGGGAACTTGTTGTGTCTTGGCTTTCTTCAGTCGGGATTCAGGAGTTAACTGAGCATCTTTTTATAGTCATATCAGGCAACACTGAAAGACAACACTACAGGGAGTTTATTATGTACTGTTTTCTCCCTGGACAGGTAGTGTAATTTGTTCAACAGGAAAAAGAGAATTAGGCAGTTGCCAAACTGATGTGCTGTGTTGGATAGAATTGAGCAATATAAATTATAATGTACAAGATTTTAGCTTTTTTCTTCATCCTTCCAATTTTATACCAATGCTATCAAGGTATTAATTACTGTATGAGCTGGTGATTGAATGATTTAACTGCATATGGCATGGTTTTTGATAAGTCAAAAGGAGCTCTTGACTTTGGATCTCGTTTGGCTAATTTTATGAAAGTGTTTTTTCAAGTTAGAAAAGTTTTTAGAGGAAACTAGTCAATGTAATTTTCTCTAAAAACACTTCCAAAATAGGAAGCTCTTTTAGAGGTTAGTTTCCAAACAAAAATTAAGGTAGCTTCTTCAGGAAGCAAAAGCAAAAGTCATGTTAAAAGAATTCTAAATGTGGTTTTATTTGTTTGGATTTCTTCAGTTTTGGTGGCAATATTTGTCCATTATACTGCATGTTTGAGAAATGAACAGGGAGAATGAAACACAGGTTTCCCTCTTTCCCTCCATGCAAACTTACCATGAGTTTTAAAGGGATTTCCAATACTACCAAGAAATTATTAATATCACGAGATTTTAGCTTCGTATTCTTCATTTAATTCCGTCTAGTACTAATAAATTATCTTTACCAAAATAGAACACCATTCTTTAATTTCAAAGAATTGAAAGGAAGAATGGAACAATATGGAAAAATTGCCGTAGATCAAAATACTATAGGGCTGTTTGGTACGGCTCAAAATTCAATTGAAAATATAGCCGTTATTGGATTTCACTCGTCTAATCAAAATCAACAATAACTGTTAATTTTTCAATTTTAATCCGATTTTAATTTCTACCAAACACCCTCCATATGAATGGTACTTTCCAAACAAGAGTTCCAGAACAATGAACAATCATGTCAATATTCACGCATAATTTCCAAAGATTCCTCGAATTTTCTTTTTCTTCGCACCTAAAGGCGACAAAAGTTGGAAAATATCATAATTACCTTATAATGAACGATAATTTATAATATAATTAAAAGTCCAAAAACTTAAACTATGTAAATGTTGTTTCTATACAACATGGGACCAAATTTAGGGATGGGGACATAATCCAATTTTGATAGTGACTTTCCTTTGAAAACATGCTCTTTGAAGAGAAACGGTAAAATATATTTATTTATATTATGAGCCTTTGACTATAACAGTATTTACATGTCATTATCACATTAGCATCCAAAGAGAAGTTGTTATTATCACTCAATTTATTGCTTGGATTTAATGTCAATTCATTCCTTTCATTTGATCTTTTTGTTTTTACTCCACAGCTTAATATGCTGATTTATTCGATGGCATTTATTACATATTTTATCTCAAGAACAATCATGTCATGATTTGATTGTTAGGTGAATTGAGTTACATGCTGCATCTATGAAAGATACAAGTATAAAAATTAAAAGCATTTCCAAGACTTGTATAAAAATATATCGAACTAACAAAGATACTTACTGAGTTTAAATCTTGTCGTTACTCGTGAAAATTCCTATGGTTAACCTACCATATAAAACGAATGTTACACCAAAAACTTAAAGAATGCACATATTTATTTACCCATTGATCTTCGCTTCAGTCATGAAGAAGAACCGCTTATTTTTTTTTTTCTTTCTAGTAAGAATATAATGAGTTCTCGAGTTATTACGATTGTCGTTCCACTTGTACGCATACTTTGAGAACGTACGTAACATAAGAAAAGGAAACACCAATAATTTATTATACTTTTTCACAATAAATTTAGAGGTGACTACATAATCTGAAACTCCCATAAAAGACGGTGAATCTTTTCACCTTGTACAAGTCATCCACTGCATAATTGGTAAAGTGCATGGAACAGTATGAAAAATACAAAAAGAACTCGTATATTTTTTTAGTCCTCGAAATACAGACCATTGTTTCAGTTCTGGTGATACAAAATTGGAAGGCAAAACTGAAAATTAAATAATCAAGGCCAAGTCAAGGCCTTTTTCCATCACCAACGAGAAACACAAGGAAAAAATCTAGAACAACAAAAAAAACCAACTGATTGGGACATTTTCTGTGACAGACAACAGCACACCCTTGCATAAATATTCATGGCAATGTTTAATACGTCAAAGTGGAGAGCATTGGATATGATAAAGGAAGAACAAAAAAGATGAAGTCTTGTTTGTTATTCAGTGCACTGATGTGTACCAAACATGCCTTAAAATGTCTTCAAGATTTGTTCCTCTTTTTGTTGCTAGCAGTCGGATCCATGAACATTGTGCAGCTTAATACTTACAATAACGACGAAAGTGGTATCATGGAGAAGATTGTTCTCCGAATGAAAGCTTACTGCAATTTCTGACGAGCCAAGGGACTCGAGTATTCAATTCCATTGCTGGAAGAAGTTACCTCAGACGAAGCACTTGATGACAAATCACTAGTGATGTTTTCGAATTTCTTTGCTGCAGCTGGAGGGTTATGCTGAGGGTCAGGATTTGCATGCCCTTGGCCTGTCTCGGCTAGTTTTTTAAGAAGGTTCATGATAGTGGGAAGAAATTTGGTTGATAAGGAAAGAAGTCCGGGGAGCTGAAAGGAAAAGAAGTATCAGTAGTCAAACAAATAACTTGATTTCAAAACTTCTGATTACTAAGAGCATTTTTGGCTAAGCTTGGAAGGAGTAAAAGTTACTTTTATGTAATTTTTGTTTCGACTAATAGGTAAACCTTTTAAACTGGCCAAACATACTCTTAGTGATATTTCAATTAACCAAGCTGTGGCCTGACTCCAAGAAAAAAAATAGCAGTAAGGGTAAAAGTTACTTTGCCCTAACTGTTGTTACGAGAGAGAGAGAGAGAGAGAGTTGATTCAAGAAGTTCACTTACAGCTCCATTGCGGAATTCACCCGGGATGTCTAGTTGGACCCAAATAGCCTTTATAAGCAGAAAACCAACAAAAATAACACCCAAATATAACGGATTTCTGTTTTCCAAAAAGAAACCGTCATTAGGACAATTCAAAATTAGCCTGTGAGAGAGATCTAAAGCTAGTAAATGTATATCACCAGGTAGCCCCCCCCCCCGACAAAGAAAAAAAAGGGTACCTCAAAAGTGTCATAAACTCGTTAAAACCCAAGATTAACAATGCAAGAATTGCCCATGGAGGTGGTAACCAAGTGTTATTTCGCTTGCTAGCTTCCTGAAAGTCCGTCAATATCATCGCCAATTAGCAAAATGTTAGATCACACTCATATAAGAAGAATAAGACAAAGATGCTAGAAGCGATACCAGACTGCGTATTCAAACAGATATAAGAATAAATAATATTGCAGAAAAATTTCAGAAGCATTATATGAGCAAGTTCTTGCCTGAGCTGCAATGGCTTGAGTAACAATGTATTCAGTCTCGGCTTTAAATTGCCTCCACAAAGATTTGCACTGGATCGGTGTTATCAAAGTTTTGGATGGTGGAATCTGGGTCAGAGCAACCACAAACAAAAAAATTTAGTCCATTGTGAATATCTATACGTAAGATTAAGGCCAACAAACTTGCATGTGTGTAACATATATAGTTTTAAGCACTAGATCGGGGCACAAGTAGCTTTAAATGTGTATTATCATTGAACCCAAAAGGAGCAAAAGAAGAGTTTAACACAACGGAATAGATAAAGAGTAGCTTACTTACTCTTGAAGATAAATATATATGGTTTAGCATGAAGGGCAATTGCAAAGATTTGTCATTTACCTCAGCCCAACTGCTTGAGGCCAGAGGGTCCACTGAAGTTCCCTTATCGGTAGATTTGGGATCCATGAGAGCGAGGGACAATGTGCTTTCAATGGTATCAGCATCATCATCCAAACGGTATGCAGCCATAACAGATAGCAGCTTCAAAGACTAGGAACCAACATCAAAAGTAATGAAAAATTGAAGAGACTTTAACTCTCAATAACACCATAAAAGATCTTAGAAAAGTGTGTCATACGGCAGATCGAGAAGTTTTGGTGATTGTTCGAATATCTTCCTTCCCGGTCCAGACCCGTGGCATTGAGTCAGAATCTTGGCTGAATAATGTTGAAAACCTGAAGATAACGGTCCGATCAGTTCCCGTGGATAGATGCAGAGAAACAAAACTTCAGCATTGCCAGTGTATTCTGGGTCAAGATATGAATACACAGCACATGGCAAGCACCTTTCATTCAGAAAATAAAAATAAAATATTAAAAAAAAAAAAAGAAGCACCTGTCCTTCATAAGAATCAAAACCCTTCCAGCCTCTTCTTTTGCTTTGGATTCAACCAATCCTCTTGCATGTTCCTTCAACCTCAAAAGCATTTTGTCCTTCATTTCTTCATCCATTTCAAAACCAGAAATAGCACCAGAAAATCCAGCTACAGCTGTTTCAATCTCGCGTTGGAGAAATTTTCTTATTGCAGGCCATGTATCATTGTTAGCTCCTTCAAATAAAGCCTCAACAGGTCCAGATAATGCCTCATTCAATTCTGTCTGTACATGAAATCTCATTAGTGGTAACGCTATACACAAATAACAAAGAATTCACTCAACAAAATCATACCATATTCATAAATATAACTTAACCAGTAAAGAGTAAGGGGTACTTAATTAGATCTTCTTTGCTAATGCCAGTACTAGTTATTATAGCCTAAAGTTCGATAAATCCATATAACCCATTATAGTGAGCATCACACATACTTTCTCTAATAATTAGAGAAAAACAAAATAATTCATTTTTCCCTTCCATGAAGAGAAAAGAGAAGAAACCTGTTGAATCTAATATATCTTTTCATACCTCATACGTTGTCGTAAGTTCAGATAGCTTGGCACTACTGACTGCAGCAACATGTGCATCTATATCGCGTTGGAGCTTATCTCTTACTCTAGAGCAGTCCCAGTTTGCTTGGTCAATCTCCGCTTCTGCAGAACAATAAGTTATCAATCAAATGTATGCTGATGAGGATCTAATCTCTATTGTTCCTAACTCCCAGTGAAATTTATCAGCTACTGAATCCAAATTTCGGCCCATGAAAGAAACTTTCTAAGATCGACATGATCTGCACCGGCCTAAAGAGACTCCCATTAATAAGAGACATGATTTCGGCAGAAAGTTGAAAGAGAGGGGTAGACCAAATTTAACATGGCCAATTGTAGTTACTTTAGATCTTTCAGTGATCTAGCGATGAACAGATATGGATTGGCGAAGAAGTATTCATGTAGTCACCCCTAATTTATTAGTTTGCAGCTAAAACTAAGAAAAATATCCAATGTCTCTGGCAATTCAAAATTTTGACATTTGCAGCTCATATGCCTTTGGAGAAACTCTTTTCGGGGTTCACATTCCAAGTAAATCAGACTGCAGTGGGATACCATGCGCAAAATCCCCGTCAAGGTGAATAGTAGAGATGGAAAGTTAAATATGAGTCACTCTACCTGCAGATCTTTCATCAAATTGTGACATACAATACTCAGTGCAATCACAAGCAGCCGCAGTAAATCCTTTCCCACTATTCAAGGCATTATCGAATGCTTCTTTAAATTTTTCCAGAGTTCCATTACGTATGTGTCCCAACATGAACTGGTAAGCCGGTTGGACAAGCTAATAGATATAAAGAAAGACAGACCGTGAGGAAAAAAGATAAAATAAGGAAACCAATAATTTTATCATGGATGATTATTGCAGAAATGAAAATCTCGTTCATGAACTTTGACGAGCATATCATACACTCTATTAGATCTAACATCTACCCATTTCAAACAAACGATATCAAAGTCCTGCTCATGCGAGCAGCATCACGTTACCACTATTAACATTCAAAGCTACTTTTTGAATATCTTTCCTTTGACGTGTAATAATTGAAAAATGCTTTCACAAAGAATGAGAGAGAAACAAGCAGAAAAATATGCCCACACACAGATGAGAGAGAATGTAAAAGAGCTGTCATGCCCATTTTGAATACCTAGTGAAATATACCATGCCATCGGAACAAAAACAAACATCTAAATAGATATAATACTGCCAAAGCATGAATGCTTGACATCATGAGAATAGTTGAACTAATCACCTATCTGCACCCAGTACCCGTGAAGGACAGCAATAAATATCACCAGAACATGGGTTCTTGCTAAATGTGCAGCAGAATATTTATTGAAAAGCCTATTAATTTGGATCACGAAAGTGTAGTAGTGTTATGTAGAAAGGTGTGATTTTGGCTATTTGTTGGGAGCTTGGACTGAAAGGAGCTCCAGAATTTTTACAGAAAAAGAACAGCTACTCAGAGTTCTATGGGAGAGAGCAAATTTGTTCACTTCTCTACGAGCTACTACATCTGAGGTGTTCTAAGGATTTTCCTTTACCTGTTAATTTATTCTAGTTATCATATTGAACTTGTTTTTCTTATATTTTAAGAGGGAAAGACCCTAACCCCCTAAGTTCGCCAAAAGATTAAATTCTCGCTGTTTTCAACTCTCAAACTATTCCCTTAAACATTAACATTAGTTGAAAAGTCCCCCAATTAGAGGATGCACACAAGTAAACTGGAGCTAGTGATACTGCACATACAAATGGTCTAACTACATCAGTTGCAGGTGTAAGAGGGCAAAATGCATTTATCAAATCATCAATGCAGTGGAATCGTTTGCAACCTTTACTTATTCAACTTGAAATTAGGATTTCATTTTCCTATCATGCACTCATTATTTGCACACCTTCCATGGATATGGACTTCTTCTGTCTTGTTTATAAAAGCATCGAGGTCTTTTATTATCCATCAACTTTAAAATTGTCAAAGTGATGGGGAAGAAGTTGATTATTCCCTGGAGCTTCACTAAATTCACGACATAAATGCCATTACTGTTTTTATATATGCATTATGTATTTTGTGCATGTGCATGTGCATGTGCATGGTGAACACCAACCAATTACACGAGTTTAAAGAAGTATTACTTGCATCAGTTTCTCTGCCAATTGACTGCGCTTTGAAGATCTAACACTTTCATCAAAATATGTGGCCTCCGCATCATACCTATTCAATTAAGAAAAAATGTAAACAAACAAATGCTTACTGAAAATAATATACATAGTGAAGGCATTTCCAAAAAAAAGCTTTTTGCGGGAACATTCCCAACAATAAATTTGCCAATCATCTTTCTCTTTTTTTTCTCTATGTGCACTAAACTGGCCTATTTCCATTAATCAAAAAGAGGGGGAGTGCCCATTTTCACCTGTGAAACTGCCATCGAACTAACATGACAGATCTGCCAAAAAATGTGAACCTTTTTCCTACGACAAGGATACAATTCTCATTCCATACATTGTGATTAAGATACACAGAATGTTACTTAATATTTTGTTGAAACATCTTCATGTCTGTCTTCCTCCAACCTATCTATGCTTTTCTTGTTATTTATCCTCAGCAACCAGCCCCAACAACACAGTCAGGTCCATCAACCAAAAATTCCAGTTCAATCCATTAGAGTGTTCAAACTGTGTGTCTCAGCTTCCCAAGAAGGAGCGCACAAGCCGAACAAACTATAACAACTGTTATCCCAGCAAGACACAGAGGATTCGGAAAAGAAGCACCGCACACATCTCAATTACTCAACAGTAAATTGCAACTACTAAAATGTAGCCACATATATCTTCCAAATCATTATGTTTAAAGATGATTGTTGCCAATCAACTCGAAGGAAGGATATAAATGCAGACATTTATCAACTTACTCTGATAGACAAGTATCAAGAATTGAGCTGAGCTTCCTCCCAAAGCCTGGAACCGGCTGAACCTGTACAGTCTCTTCTAGTTGACGCCATTCCTGAATAATATGGATCAAATAATCAGTATCACGCATCAAATAAAACATTTAAACATATTTAAGAAGATATACCTCATTTCCAATAAACGAAGAGAACTTTTCATTAGCAATCTCTTCACAGCGTACAGTGGCAACCATCACCTAGGTATAGGTCAAAAGCTGAAACGTCAATGATAAAATTACATAATTGTTTATTTATGACTTTACAAGTAGATGTTAAGATCAAAACCTTGTGAGCAGGAAGATCAAGGTCCTTGTTCTCCGTAATGATCTTCCAAATCTGTTGTGCACTAAATGAAAAGCCTGAAGCTGGAACTACTGCCCGTCTATCCCCAGCAAGCCCACCAGGTGCAATAGAATGGAAGAATCGCTGTCTTAGACTATCCACCTTCATTAAAACACAAACCACCAAAAACTTAAATCCCTTGATTCACAAATTGAAAGAGCATCCATCTCTCAGAAAACAAATCCAGAAGTAGACAAGGGGTAAAAGAATGAACTCAGAGCAGTCAAAAACACATGCATGTTAAAACATGAGTATCATTTTAAAGAATTCAAACAGAACCAGAACCTGTTCTTTAAATTGTTCTTCCTTCTCTTCAAAACTGGAAAGGGCCACAACTTCAACCTGCCATTCAATCATTTAAGAAGATGTTATGTAACATCAAGGTAAATAAATGATATAGTTATTCAACAATTCTGTATCTTACATTAAAAAATTCACTTAACGGAGTTTCTTTGTGAGCTTGAGGCTTGGGAACACCATCCCATATCTTCAGAAAAAAGGGTAGAAAGATAATGAGAGTCCAAAGTTTAGAAGTCTAAACACGTTACGATACAATAATAATACAGTAATAAGTCACCATATGCTGTACCTTCTGAATGTCTTCCCTTAAAACAGGTTCCAGATTTTCCAAAGGCGTCTATAGGAAAAAAATGATCTTGCAGATCAAAGGATCATTCCATAGGACCAAATTAAGTTTTCAAACCACATTCATCATCGAAAAAGTTGAAGAGGGTGAACATACCCTTGTTTTATCACGTATGACAAACATCAAAGTGGTCTTACGTGGACTAAATAACCTCATCATGACCTGTTAATCATAAAGATAAATTAGTAAGGCATTTGTGTTTCAAATTTTTGTCGGCACAAAGCAGGCGCACGAGTTACCTGGAATACAGTTTTTAAGAGTGGCTTATTTGCAGCCTGCTCACGACCAATGTCATGACACCACCTGAATTGTGTTGGTTTTATTCAAATAAACTCTATAAGAACCCCATACAACTTCATTATATTGTAATAGATATAAACATAATTTTTGAACCAACACAACAATCTTACATATTTATCAACACTATATCAGAAACAGCAAGGCCGAAAAGAGAACTCTGCTTTTCAAATGCAGTGTCATCCTGTAATACAGCAAAAAATCATAATAGAAAAGAAAGGTCAACTAACTCCAAATTTGTCCATTTCTCCACCTTTTTGGAAATAACATAAAAAAAATATCAAAAAATGAGAGATAATTTAAGTGCCAATAAGCTACTCTAGCATGCATGCAGTAAATATGAACTCATAGATACTATTGGAACGTAACAGAACTTCCATTTGATCCAACAATCATAACATCACAGTATTTCATACTATAACAATGGTTATACGAGGCTAAAGATTTGATCATCCATATCATTTAATATATTCCAGAAAATATACCTTCTGCCTCTTGGGGATCTATTCAGCTAGAAAATAAGATTAGCTGTCAAAATATGGACAGAAAGATTTTGATTGATCGATAGTTAACTTACATAGCCTAAAGCAGAGTAAAGATGCATGTTCCGGAACCATTTAATTATTTGGTACACAATCTACGGGCAGAATTTATGCAGGCTAAGCGATATAATGACACGAAATTGCAAAAGAATATAAAATAATAAACGAATCATTAAATCCGCAACTCGTCATGAAAATACGAAGTTTTAAAGCATAAGTGCTCCATCGGTACCTCTCCTCGTTCTCTTCCATCAGTGCCCTCTAAATCCATTACAAGAGTGCAAGGTTCAACACCAACACACCTTGCCATCCATATACCTTTTGTGGTTTGAGACCTGAGGAAATTTGAGTCAGTTGGCTTCAATTTAATAACAAGCAAAAAAGAAGTAACATCAGAGTTTAGGAAGTACGTGCCTCCCCTTAAAAGCATCCATCTCCTTGAAATTAGTATGAAACAGGTGATTTAACAATGTACTCTTCCCTGTCAAAATAGAAAAAGAAATTTAAAAGCGGGCATAGCAGCATTGACAAGTTAAGGAACAGGAATCTTTGGGTTGCTAAGATATCAAAATTAAATGCCCCAAAGAAGTGGATATTAGAAGAAAAAGGAGGACTGAAGTAAATGGTTTTTAAGTTTTAAAATATATGTTAATCGAGCCTCACAAAGTCCAGTAAATGCCAAAGGGATAAAACAACAAAAGAGTATATTTACAGCTCAAAATTCATACCACTGCTTTGAGGGCCCATGATGGAGACAACGGCATAAGAAAGTCCACACTCAGCAAGTTTAACTTCCTTCATGAAACTATCCATTCCATCAACATTGAAATTACCATCTCCATCTATTAGGTGAGTTGAACAACATCCGTCGCTTTTATCTGAATGGACAAATACAGAAATTGCATTAGCAGTACGATAAACACAGCTTGGATTGAACTATTAACTTCAGAAACAAATCGTGTGCAAAAGTATAACACAAACACTCATGGTTAATTAGAAATATATACATCTTTGAGCATTAAAACCAATACATTACCTAATCAATAAATAGATAAACAAAAAAATAATATTTCCAATTATTTTCTGCGACGATATTCAAGACTGTCAAGCAAGTGGAAATATTAGCGAAAACGGATTGAATGGTTTAATGAATTTATAAATTTAAAAGAAAAGAAAGCAATTATCCTTAACTGAATCTAGTAATGACAAAAGATCAGTCGAGCCAAATACTTATCCTGTCCACGTTCTCTCCATCACTTCAAAATTCTTTCTTTTGTAAGTAATTCAAGAAATTCTTGATTTAAAAGATCCTTAGTAACCATGCACAAACTCCAACCCGGTTAAAAAGTGTGCAATATTCATCAATAAACCAGTACTTAGCTATCAAATTAATATCAATCCAATCCTAATTAATCACACAATAAACTCGTAAACACAATATTAATACCAAATTAATCCGAAATCTAACAATGCAACGAGCGCAAACCACGAATTTTTTACCTTTATTTAAACGAGAAACCAATAAGTGAAAAGCAGTTTCAGCACAAAACATGAAACGTACGCATGGTAGAATAATCAAAAAAATAAAATAATAACGTTATCGAAATGTAATAATTAATTTCAATCCCGGGATAATGATTGGCAAAAAATTAAAAAAGCGATCATTAAACTCAGTATTCACAATACACATTATCGAATAATATTATAAATAAACATAATGCGAAACGTAAACAAAACAATAAAAAAAACGTAGAAAATGGATCAGAAGCGAACCCATTTGCGAGATAAATCAAATGATTCGATCAATGGTTAATCGAGGAGAAGAAATCACCGTAATAAAGATCTCAGATGGTTAATTTCATATATTTAGAATAAAGCTACTCGCATTGGACGGGGTTGGTTGACAAATGAAAAATGACACGTATCATCCCTGAATCTGTTCACGTAGCAGGCTTGCATATTTATACGAACCATGCTTGAGTTATGCTAAACAAACGGGCTACAAGTTAAAAAAATAATAAGACACGTGTCAACACGTGACTTTATAGTTTCAAAAAAAAAAAAAAAAAAGAATAATGTTCATTGTACATTGTTTGGTTGACATCAAGTTTCACACCATGTGTAAATTCAAATTGTGTTTGGCGGGAAAGTGTGTTGTTTTCAAAAACTGTCCAATGTGATGTCACCACGTATCACAGTGTCAAACTTGATGTCAAAGTTAGTGTACTTGTAGCATGATTGATCTATCAAACACACATTATCTAAAATAAATAGTATTTTATATTTCGCGAGTCTTGTCAAAATGTTCTAAATGGTCAGTTTTTTCGTGTCTCGATCCTAAACGGATCTTTTAGAACCGCGTAGGTGAATAACTACAAAAGAGGAAAGTGACAAAATAAACGAAGGGGGTCCCTAGTCCCCCTATATACGTAATTACATCAAACAACGTGGGCCACATAGTACCACACTACACCCTGTCACCCACAACCACAAGTCTACATGTTGGCACCTGCCCACTAGGAGGCAGACATACCATCTCACCCCAGTGGCCTCCTGGTTCAATTCCCGGTGCATTCCTCCTCCTATATATATAACATTAATCCTCCACTAGATTTCACGTCACTGTCGTCTCTATCCCACAAAAATCTATAACCTTCATATTCATCACAAGAGCGGTGCTGTATCGTGTCGTTTTTGGTTCTGTGCAACTGAACGAAGGGAGGAAACTAATGGGTATATGCAGTTCTTGTGAGTCGAAGACTACTACGACGGCAAAGTTGATATTGGATGATGGAAGATTACAGGAGTATTCGTATCCGGTGAAAGTTTCGTCCGTCTTACAGAAGAATCCGGTGTGTTTCATTTGTAACTCTGATGAAATGGATTTCGACGACGTAGTTTCGGCGGTGAGAGATGATGAGGAGCTGCAGCTGGGTCAGATTTACTTTGCTTTGCCGTTGAACCGGTTGAAACGCCGGCTGCTGGCGGAGGATATGGCGGCATTGGCTGTGAAAGCTAGTTCTGCGTTGACAAAGAGTGGTTGTTGCGGCGAGAAATGCAGAGGATACTGCCGGAATGTTCTCGTTTTACCCGATGAGTACGGTATAAAGCCGTCGAGAAAGGTGGCTGGTGGTGGACAAAGTGGGTTGAGAAGGGAGACGATTAGTGGCGGCCGCGGGAGGAGGGGAAAATTTACAGCGAAGTTGAGAGCTATTCCCGAGTAGGGGGTGTTTTGGGAAATGCAAGGCGTAATTCGTTTCGTAAATATTCCTAGTTTCCTTAGTAATTTTCTGTCCTAGTCAACGAATCTCGAGGCTGTATTACAAGTTTGCCCTTTTATGAGTTTTTAGTCAACAATAACCACATTAATTTATATCTGTTTAATCAAGTGCTGATTTATGAACTCCAAATTAATTGGATCAGCTTACGAATCTCCTCTTTAATTTCGAAATTATCTGTTTTT
>CAIGRF010382743.1:0-13170 GCA_903798235.1 Fraxinus ornus | reverse complement strand
ATGTGTGAAGCAAATCAAGAAAAGTAATTCCATGAATTTTTTTTTTTGCATCAAACAAAACAAAATGCAAAGTTGGAAAATGTTTTCCATTTTTCATGAAAAATCTTGGACTATCAAACACACCCTTACTTTCACACCCATTCAAAACAAAGTGGGTTTTATATCACACAGACATCTTGTTTAATGAAATTGACACAAATAAATGTCAAGTTGAATTATTTATTCTCAGATTACAATTCAAAATCAAAATGAAATTCTAATTTATATTTGAGAGCGAGTGGAGCGCAAACAAGATTGGTGAGTGGTGGTGGAGGAGGAGCGAGAATGTTTTTAAAGGAGAATGACTGCCAAACGCATTACCATGATGCCATGTGACTATCAATAATATGGAATCAGTACTGACTACTGTGCAGTTAGTTGGGTCCACGTTCTTGCGATTGACCAATCATATCTATACACCTGAAATTGTGTGGAAACAGCAAACAACAGGAGTCAATTTGTGAGTGATGGTAAATTTGAGTTTCATTGCCTACTGTGAAACGTGTCTCATTTTGTTAGGACCCTTTTTTATTTTAATAAAATACTTTGGACAATATCGTTTACTTTTGATTATGCGCTTATATGTTTGGTAGAGATTAAAGTGCGATTAAAATTAAAAAATTAGTCGTTATTGTTGATTTTTATTAGACGAGTGGGCCCCAATAACGACTATATTTTCAATTTTAATCCGATTTTGAGCCTACCAAACATGCCATAAGAGTATATTTGGTAGAGATTAAAATTGAAAAATTAATTGTTATTGTTGACTTTTATTAGGCTAGTGAGACCCAATGACAACTACATTTTCAATTTTAATTGGATTAAAATTGGTACCAAACAAGCTATTAGCTTTTGTTTTGCCCCAATTAAATTAGTTTTTTTTATTAATCACACATTTTTTAATAAAATAATATTACACGAAATTCTAAAAGAAATTTATCTTTTTTCAACCACATATTCTCCAAAATTTATTATTCCTCTCATTATAATCTAAAATAATGGACCCAAACAGGGGCTTAGCTTGACACACACAAAATTATTTGAATAGGAACGAGTTAAATTGAGTCATATATGATCGTTTGATCCCAATTTTATAAGATAATGTATTTTGGAACTGTGATTTTTTAGATAATGTATAGTTAAAAAATAATGAAAAATTCTCAATTTACTCGTAAATTTATTTTACGAAAAAATGTGATTGAAAATGAATTTTGAAAAAATTAGTTTTTAAAGAAATGAAGAAGAAATATAAGCATAACAACACGTCATGGACCATGCCGTGCTAGACAGGCACATTTTAACACATAATGCTAAAAGAAAAGTAAATACATCAAAGTCGATTAATTTTGAAACAATTTAACTCGATTTGTATCAAATATAAGTATCATCTACGGTCTACCCGAGAATTCTATTAAAAAATGAGAGTGGGTTCCTCTAGTCTAAAATCCCAAATATTTTGGTGCTAAAAAAAATAACCGTTCCAGGGCACTAGGAGCGAATTTTCTCGCGAAAAGATAACAAATAGAATATGACTTGTCATTATATACACAACTTTGGCCTTCAAAAATTCTCTTCATGAATTCCTCAGTGATATCTGATTGTCCAAAAGTAGCCGGGTGAGCCCCTCCCCTCGACCAGTCAGTCCATGTTATGGTTCTATTTGCCAGTAAATTTGCAGCCCGAATAGTCAAAAGAGTCGGAAAATAGTGTTCGTCCACAAAACACGCTGGTTTGCAGAACTCCGCAAATTTTGGGTGGAATTTAGCATCTTCAACAACGTAGAGAGCAAGTTTTCTGTTGATTTCAAACCATTGAGACCCTTTACGCCATTGGGTGATGTTAACCTCGGGCAACATGTTGTAATTATAGCGCCCTCTCCCGTGTGGCCCAGCGTCATCAAATGCGCCAATGAAGCTATATTTGGATTGAGATATGTGGTTGTATACGGTGGTAAAATTGAAGAGGGGAATGCATGACTCGGAGAGTAGAACAAACCATTCATTGTGCATGTCGAGCAAGGCATTAGCAAGAAGTCTTCTCTCTGCGTCACACATGCTCATCTTTCCCCATTCTGATACCTGAAGAAGAAGTAAATCACAAAATCATCAGCTAATGTATGAGATTCTGGATAAGATGTGTTTCCAGATATCAAGAAAACTAAACTAGATATTGAAGAAGGTGTAGTATTTATCCTTGAAGATTTTAACCCGGAACACATCAAATGCTTGTTAATTTTACTTGAGGAGAGCCAAGTAAAAAGCAAAATAATTAAGGACGGACAAACGGAAAAGTCAGCTAACCATGAGTTAGAAACCGCTTTTTCACTTCATCTGTGTTCAGCTGTTTTTCCCTATCCTCCTCGGGGGACAAAGGATTGGGCCGATTGGCAACTAGTTAACCTATGTCCCTTACTGTAATTCCTTAGCCAAAATAGCAGGCAGGAAATCATCAATTTCTACTAAACCAATCTTGTTCTCTAAAAGCATACATCCGTTACTTTATTTCCTCAGTCGAAATTGGGGGGAGGGGGGGAGGGGCATTGCTTTCTACTAATCCACTCTTGCTCTCTGAAAGCAACTCTAACTCCAGCTCTTGAGAGTCTAAATCAATAATGAACCATCAATGGCGGAATGGCACATTACATGATCAATTCACTCTCGGTGTCAATAAGTTGAACTCTCAGGGATGAGTGTGCTGTGTGCAGCTCCTCATTATTGAAACGATGTATGTCATGCCGTAAGCTTCTTGAAAATAAGGCATGCACAAGCTTTCCCATACATCATTATCAAAGTGAATTCAAGTGAAGGATGGGATCCGATTCAAGAGCCAATTCTGTGGCACTCTTGGCAAGAAAACATAATGCAGTCATTTTCAACGAAGTCTGCCCAACTTTTGCTCTACTCATCACTCTGTGATTGATACAGTAAACAGAAAAACAATATCTCACTTTTCAAAAGCCATCTAAAGAATACCCAAAAGTCTTGTGCCCTCACCAAATTGGCATAGATTGCTTAAAAGAGGTCATGCAATCCTATGACAGAGAATTGAGTCGCCTATAAAGGCGCTACTATGTTCAACTAAGCGCAAACATAAACCACAGCGACTCAGATGTTTAGTCCGAGAATATGAAAATCCTAGGAGCACAGACTACAAGGAGATTACAAAGTGAGGTTGGGTGCTCGAAATTAGACTGACATTTGAACCGAAACAAACTCTGCACTTCCATAGTTAGAAAACTTGCCATATATATTGGTTCTTTGATGTAGAACACAAACTGCAAGGCAATTCAACATACCATTTCCTCATATTGTGTTTAATGAAGAGTATAACTATCTTTACATGTCAAATGCAAAAGAGCATATCCTAGTTCAACCTTTATCTAGCATGTGAGTTTGAAGGGGGAAAGGTAACAATTGAAATAGAGAATAGCTCCGCCAAACTAGTTCGATGCTTCCTAATAGAAATGTATACAGTCAATCGGGAAAAAAAAAAGTATCACAGCTAAATTGGTTAACATTAAATCTTATAGAAGATGGTGTAAAACATGTATACCTGACTCGGTATCTGTCTATTGTAAAAAACTGATGAGGATGGAAAATCAGCCTGATATGATGGCAGTGAATGAATATATATTGAATACAACCCCTTGTGACCCTTAAAAAACCTCTCCCAAAGAGGTGCCAATGGCAATGGCCCCTTAGTCAAGAACATGAATGCAATCTTCGGAACCCTCTTAAATGGATACTTCTTCACTCTGGGAGAAAAAGATGCCCTCCACAATAACTCCTCCTCACTCATTGAATGAATCAAATCGGCCGGAGGCCGCATCCAACGGTCCAGATTATTGGGTGCTTCCCCATTGCAGGACTGTAAACTAGGCTTTAGTGTAGTCATTACTACACTTTGAACTCCAAAATGCTTAATCGTATAGATACTAATTATAGAGAAAGTGAAACACAAAAGCAGAAAAAGTACAAACAATTGAAGCAGCCTTTGGGGCAACACCCTGGATTGGCTTGTCCTGCTAATCACAGTAGGCTCTTTGCCTTCCTCCATCTATCAACACTTTGAAAAGTTTCCAAAACTAACCACAATTAATTTCCTGAATAACAGTCAATCATTAATAATATCAAGAATTCCCAAGTGGGCACTCGTTTTCCCACAGTATGAATCTGAACAGAATTTCAAAAGTAAGAAAAATTCTCTCTCAAAAAAGAGGAGTAAGAGAGAGAGAGAAAACAAAAATAATTCGGAGCCTGTTCTTGGAGTAGTAGTCAAAGAAAATAAAGCGAGATTAGCACACCATGGATTGGCGGAATCACGAACAAAATTATAGAGGGATGGTGCAGGAAGAATTTGAGAAGAAGAGAGAGATATATATAATAAATACGAAAAGGATGGCAAAATCTCGGGTATGCGAAAAAGGGGATCTAAAATATAAAAAATTCTGAAATGTGCGACTTGTGATGTCTTCACACACGGGTCCAGTCGTCCAGAAGTATAATCTGGGTTGAATCGGACTTTTTTTTTTTTTTTTTTTAAGTTTTGATCTCCATTAAAATTATAATTTATTTCTAACTCTCTAATTCTTATCAAACTCAATATTTTTTCTTTTTTATTTTTTAATCACAAAATCTTAAAAATAACACTATTCCAAAAAAATTTAATCTCAAATAATGGGGACCAAATATGAACTTATTATCTTGAGTAATACCGCTTATTCTCGTTGAAATGATATCCATACGATGTGTTAAGGTGATAAAGATTAATAAATTCATTATCTCAAGTATAAAAGTGTGAGGTCCACATGTTCCGAAAGATACTAGCTTGCTATCCAACTAGTGCAAATTACAAGTCTGACCAATCGTGTAGGCAAGATCCTAGTTACATTGGGTACACAGTAGTGTTAAATTTTATGGGTTGGTCTGATCGTTAAATGGTTGGACTGGGGATCGACATGGACTCTCTCAACTCGGTTTCCAATTTTATTTTAAAAAAAAAAAATCAACTAAAAATCATTGAGGGAATTTGGACGTACATTTGTTGGGGTTGGGTGGTGAGGATTGTTAGGTTTGTTGGTGTGGTTTGCCAGCTAAGCGTGTTAATTTCAAGTAAAATAGACGCTATCCAGTCTTGATTGTGTTGGAGAATATTTTGGAAAATAATAAATATTACCAGATATGATTATACGTAAATTTAATTTTCTTTTTTCTAATTTTCAAATATTCATTCTCTTAAAAATCATTATTACATAATTTATTCCCTCTAAAAATGGGTTCAAACAAACCCTTAATAGAAAGACAAATATTTGGCTGGCATATATTTATTTATTTATTTTCCTATTTTGCTTGTTTCCTTCATTTTATTGTGTCTCGAAATAAGACAGAAAATTTCTACCTTAAATAACATAATTAATTGGTGCCTTGTTTACGCCGTTTAAGGCAGAAAAATTATGCCTTAAAAATCACGACTAATTTCTACCTTGTATCAAGGCAGAAAAGGGATTTTATCTTAGTTTCATATTAGAACAATTTACCCTATCCGCCTTAGCTCAATTCACCCTAATCTTACCCTCAATAATCCTATTCGCTTAATTATTTCCCTTTAATCATATGTGGGTGTATACCAAACGTACCCTAAAACATTTGCCCATTACTCCATTTCCTTTAGTCCAACTGTCCAAGGACGAATTTGGGGTTGAATTGGGTTGTAGTCCAATCCATATTCAATTGAGATGTTCATTTTTTTTAGGGAAAAAAAAAATCATATTTCAGGTGTATGGTTTACACCAATTTAAAAGTCAGGTAGATAGTTTAACAATTCAAAACTCAGGTATTATGTAATTAATTAAAAATATTTATTAATTAAGTCACAATTATACAGTTAATGGTCACATATACATAATTATATGTCACAATTTATTTATTGGTCACATATTATCATATAAATTAGTCGCTGATGATTTTGAGGTCACAAATTCAAAAAATTATAGGTCACAGTTAATTTCATTTGTCACATATTTTCAAATTTGTTGGTCACAGATTATTTTTCAGTCACATATTGTCAAATTTTTAGGTCACGATTAAATACTTGGTCACAGATAACCAAATATTTGGTCACATACCACTGGCACTACCACTTCAGCCACTTTTGCCCACCATCACCCCGTCGTCGCCATCACCACCACGACCACCAACATCACCACCTACAAACTCACCTCCACCGCATCCAACCACATACTATCACCACCACCACCAACCAAATTCGAACCCACCATACACCACATTTGCGCCACCACAATTGATCAAACACCACTGCACCACGTTGTCGCCACCATAGCACACACATGCAAATAGGGAGACAGTTCGGTGAGCGTAGCGAATCTGTACCGTTGCACGCGCAATGTCTGATTACAGTGTCTCCCTCGTTTCTCTCTCTAAAACTCTTGCTTCTCACATTTCTCTCTCTCTAGATGGTTGTTGGCGTTGTAGCCCCCACATAGCGATGGACGACAAGGAAGTGTGGCGTATAGAGAGAGAGAGGAGATAGAAAGAAAATGACGAAGGGAAATTGTTAGGATTTGAAATTGAATTGGGTGTAGATAATAATATTCATACCTAATTTTTGAATAATGAAACTTGATCCATGATTTTTGAATTTCAATCTTTAAACACCTGATTTATGTAATTTTCCCTTTTTTTAGTGGAAGCCCAGATTCTAAAATCTAGCATGTTTCTAGTCCAAATCCAACCAAACTTTTAAAACCAATTAACACTAATTGGTAACTAATCAATCCAATCCAGTTCTCATTTGTTATTCGGAAAAATACAAAACTACAAAAGTTTCAATATACACTTTCAAATTGCACAAGGTCACAATCACAAAGATACAAATTGCAGGTTACAATTATAAATTTAGTCTCAAATCACACTTTTTGGGTGTGTTTGAGCCACATTATTTTGGAAAAATTTATTCTAAAATAGTAGATTGACGGAGAATGTGTGGTTTAAAAAAAAAGGGAAATTTATTGATATGAAGAAAAATATTATTTTATTGAAGAATGTTTGGTTAAAAATGAGTAGAAAAATGATAATGAAAATCTTAATATGTATCAAACAGGGGTTTTAGGTCACATATAATTTATTGATTACAAATTACTCATTTTATTAGTCAGAATCGCTCCATTCCATCCCGCTCCATTCCATCCCACAACACCACCACATGTAATTTATTGATCACAATTCACAAATGAATTTTTAGAATGTTGTTGCCTTGTCAGTTTGTTTTGAAATTGGATTATTAATTCTTTGTCGGCTTATTGTTTAATAACTTGCATTGTTATTATCAGTTTATGACATTATGAACTAGATATGAATTGTGAAATGCGATTTTAAGCATCTTACTTGTTGAGTTACGTCGATAATTGAATCAGAGTGGAAGGTCAGAATTTTTTATTCACACGTAAACTCAATTTTTTATTTATTTACTTTTTAATCACACGTTCTTTAAAAAATCATTATTTTGAAAACTGTTTGAGTCCCATTTTTTGAAAAAAATAACTAACAATAATTATTTTGGAGAACGTATGGTTAAAAATAATTTTGAAAATTTTAGAGGATGAAACTCAAACATGGGCTAATATGAAAACATATTAGATAATACCTCAACTTTATCCAGCACTGCTAGGTTTGCTTTCCCAGTTCTTATGGATATGAAATTGGACCTCGACGTTTAAATAGTCTTTTCCATCCTTCCTTTCTGAAAAAAAAAAATTTGAAGGAGTAAAAATGAGGCACAATAGGCTTACTGTAAAAGATTTCGTGTCAAAAAAAGTAAATGGTTGAATAAGCAATCTACAACTAATGAAGTTCATAAACTTACAGCATCCTTCTCAATCAAAGAGTCCCCAGCTTCATTTTCTTCAATTGTTGCATATATAAATATACTGTCCCTGATGATTTATCAAAGGGAAAGTGGAAAACAAAGCAAACTCCACGTACTTAAAGCAAAACATGAAGCATTGGCCATAATTGCATGTAACTTTTGAAACTCAATTTTCCTCTTCATCAATTCTAATTTCGGTCATCTTTAAGGAGAATGATTAAAATTAACAGTTCACTTACATTAGTTTTGGAACTGCTCATTTGATATTGATTTTGTAAATCAAAGTCTGAATTTTCCTCGTGACCAAAAAATTGTATGCATGAATAAAGTAAATGATCAATATGTCCATTAGAAACTTATATTAAATGATCAATTGTATGTTGTGATTATATGAACTAATGGGAGTCATCACTTAGCAAATATAATATGGCCAAACTTGTAGTATCGTGTAACTGATGAATCAATGGTCTCTTCTATCTTAAAACTGACCAGGATGAAAAATTAAATGAGCCAACAAATCTACAGTGATGAAGTCCAGTTGATGTTAGTTCAAGTATGAATCTTGTTTGGGACCTTATTCCGGGTTGCATCGTTTGGTGTGTGTGGAGAGAAAGAAACAGTCGTTGCTTTGAAGACCAATCACGGACAACATAGTAGATTAGCGAACTTTTTTATTTTACATTGTATTCTTGGTTTAATGTTGCGGCATCTAGGCATATAGACGAGCTGTCTAACTTCATGTTGTTTCTTTCTGACTTAGAGTGATAGTACACTCCCTGTGTATTATGTTTATTAATAAAAATTTTGATTACCTTTCAAAAAAAAAAAAAGAATCTTGAATAAAGAAGGCAACTAAAGGAAAATGCAAATTTATGAAAACATCATAAAGAACTGAGCATAAAGCAACTAAATATCAAAAACAATAAAATAAAGAAGGGTTGCTCGCTTACCAATGCTTTTGGCAATAATGGCATCACGGGAATCAATTGTTTAGATTTTTTTCAAGTTCTTCAAACCTCTTAAGTTCCAGTAGATAACTACCCAAATAAAATAGTGAATAAGCATCAGAACTTTCTATGTTATCCCCAAAGAAATGGAGAATTGAACCTACCCGAGTAATCCGAGTGCGAGGAGGCTCCTGAGCTACAACTTCAGCCATATTGAGACCCGTGGTCATGCTTAAAGCCAATATTCAAGACATATAATTCGTAATTGAATAATAGTGCGTACCAAAATGACCTATGTGAAAACAATCACATTTTCGTAAAACGCATATATCTTCTATTTTTTCCCAAGGAAAGAAAAAGCAATAGAAAGAATGCAAAGTCTATCCATCAACCGTGCAATTCTACGCAAAATAAACTCTTCTATATTCCTCATAGCATAATAAACAATTTCTTCTTCAATTAAATATATATTTTTTGCCACTAAAGTACATTATTTTCCTTAACACGTGTATACTCTCTCTTTTCGCAAGGAGAAAAACAAAAACAGAACAAATGCTGTAAAAACATATATTCAAGAATGATCAGTTTAACTAACCTTGTGATTAGTCGATGAATGGGAAAGGCAAGATTCTTATTTCCATTAGCATTTCTCAAACCACCTAATGGTCAACAATAAATCACAAGTATCCTCTTTTCCATGATTAGAGTTCTATCAAAAAGAAATTTACAAATTACAGGCAATCTGAACACGACTAAAAATCAATTAAGTGCCAATTTTTCAATTTCAAACTTTTTTAAACATTTAATACTACCTTGAATGCTTAATCACGCCTCGAAAGTTATCATCTGATCTATCCATCTTGATTGTCTTGCAAAATAGCAAAAAAAATAAAAATATGAGACGATCAAATCAGACATATTAAAGACAACAAATGTACAAATTGTGAAAAAATCCCAATCATGTGTTGTCAAAATTCGGACAATTGATATAAAAAATAGTTCGTAACAATTTTAAAATGGATGGATGTAACAGTGCTAAGTGTGTAGTTGTCAATTAATGTTGTCAACAAAAATTGTACACGTAGCATGATTGATTCAAAATTTCATTTTATCCAAATAGTGATCGTGAAATGGAGGCTTACTTATAAACGTGGCCGAATACGGACCTCAGTGTAATTTTCTAATTTGTTGTCATATAATCTTAAGTCACAGGCTGTCGCCCCACTTTTCTTCTAAAATTCTTGATGCGAAGGGGTCTTCTAAGTGCGACTTTTGTTTTCATATATTCATAAAAATTCAATCCCCCAAATATCATCGATCACAGAAGCGGATTATTAATCTCATCGGTCAGTTATCGCGTTTATGCGTGCGTGCTTCGATGGTATATATATAGTTTGTTTTAATGGATCAATTGACATCGCCAATTTGTTTTCATTGCAGGTTTTAATTTTTTGAATTTCTGTAGTATATACCATTTTTCTGTAAAGAAATAAATCAACAATGTTTACACGAATTTTTGGAAAACCTAAGCAAGAGACCAATGCTCTGGCAACGCTGGACAAGTTAAATGAGGTAACGATATTTGATCTTTGAATTAGTTGTGAATTATTTTTAATTTTTTAATATAAGTTTATATTGTTTTTATGATGCAAGAATATTTTTGTTGGATTCTTTGTTGGGGATAAAAGTGAGAATGTTTGCCTTTTAAAAAAAGTGAGAATGATATTAGACACAATCAAACTTTAGTCAAAAAACTTCGATAGGTACAGATTTTAGTTTTATATTTTATATATGACTTGAATTAAAATCTCCATTATCTATTTCGGGCAAGAGTAGTTATTTTGTTGCTCTCCAGTGCTGCAATGGGGGCAATTTTTTTCTAGTTCAATTGTTCGACTGTCAAGCAGAAAACAAGCTCTTGATTTCGTGTAACATAGGGTGCATCCATTAGGCCATATTTGGATCCTGAATTTCAGTGATGCATAGAATAAAAATATGAAGGAAAACCATTTTTTCTTTTGGTTTCGATTGATGGACCTTTTGTGCTTCATGGTCTTCAACTATAGCTATAAGACTTGAATACTTGCTTTTAATCTGTTTGGAGAGAAAAAGTGTGGGAAATTTATGGTAACCTATTTTATTTTTCTATTTTCCTTTCCTATAGGAAATGAATCCACATGGAGCCCTAATGTTTATGAGATTAGACTTTACAGAGTATCAGTCGCTGCATCTATTTCTAGTGTTAGGAGTGACGTCAGACGTGACACGTTTAATTTTCAATCATTCCCTTGTTATGGTTTCTCGTGGGGATTTGTGATGTTATAACCTATTTATATGCATTCCATCTCTCCTATTTCAATCACCGTGGTGAAAAATAATGGTTGTGGTTCAAGGGTTTTTCCCAGTTTACATTTTTTCCAGGACTTTTATGGTCATTCAATTCTTTTTATCATCTTTATTTTATTGTCTGTGACTCACTACATGTTTTCTTGGAACATTCTGTGCAGACTCTCGAGATGCTAGAGAAAAAAGAGAAAGTTCTCTTGAAGAAGGCTGCCGCTGAGGTTGAGAAGGCCAAGGAGTTTACAAGAGCCAAAAATAAAAGGGGTATGATCTATTATAGCTCATGAGAAGTCCACTTAGCATCCTATTCATCTAATCATCTCTGTAGAATATTCTAAGTTTGAGAATCATGCCTTTGTTCTATTTATGGGGCTGGAGGATAAGTGATCTGATCTTCAGGCCAGCTGCTTGAGGGTTTTTATATATGTCATCTTTTTTAGAAACTGATATCCTCAGAAAATATATTTTATTTACCCCTTTTCGGTGAGGAACTTCAACGTTTAATATTCGTGTTAGTATAAGCTTTAATAGGTTCGTGTAATTGTTGATGGTGCAGAATTCGTATGTTCGGTGGATGTTGCTTTACTTCATATGATTATTCCTCCTTTTATATGGTCCATTTTATGTTTATTTTGTTAATAGTTAATACTTGCATTCTTCACAGTAGCACACAGGTTACACACTAATTATTTGGCCTTGAAGAATATAACTAATAGAACAGTTATGGGTGATTCTAAAATAAATTGATTTAAATCACAGCTAAAGATTTTTAACGTGAAGAGAACATGTATGCTTAAGTTTATATGCACACAATTAAACAACATGGAAACAACTAGTTATGGAAAGAGCACAAAGCAAATGTGAAATGACAAAACATAGGTCGTCCTAATGCAGGGTATGTATTATTTCATAATCATTTGCACGTGATGTTTTTCCCTTTGTGTTGCCACTTTTATGATGAATTATCTACCGAAACTTTGTTAACAGCTGCTATACAATGTTTGAAGAGAAAGAGGCTTTATGAACAACAAGTCGAACAGCTTGGAAATTTTCAGTTGCGCATCCATGATCAGGTGCTCCGCTCATGATCATTTTTTGAACATGCGAGTTATTCCAAGTAATGTGTTTTCATGAATTTCAATTTGTTAACATTCTATTTCTAAACCTTTATTTCAGATGATAATGCTAGAAGGTGCAAAAGCTACAACAGAAACTGTTGATGCTTTGAGAACTGGAGCAGCTGCAATGAAAGCCATGCAGAAGGCGACGTAAGTTATATTACGTTCCCGCCTAACTGTTTCTTTATTATTAAGAAAATCTAATTCATACAGCAGCATGGGAACCGATATAAACTTGATGCGGCTTTGCATGGTTGACTTAAGTATAACTGTATAAGTCTCATAGACAATCAAGATATAGCCCATGTTTGGTACACATTAAAATTTTCATTTTCAACCACACATTCTTCAATAAACTAATATTTTTCATCANTCATTCTTCTACTCATTTTCAACCACACATTCTTCAATAAAATAATATTTTTCATCACATCAATAACTTTTCCTTCTTTTTCAACCATACATTCTCCATCAATCTACTATTTCAGATTACATTTTTCCAAAATAATGTGGCTCAAACACACCCATACTTTCAAAGGCTGCACCAAGATGTGAAAATTGTGTTGAGCTCATAATTTAGATATTTCTTTGTAGCTCCAATGGGGGCTATATATTGCTTCAAGAGAAACTCTAATTTCTAAAAATATCTCTGTAAATGAATGGAGTGAGGGTATTGGATGCCTAAAGTTCGAATATGGTTACGTTGTCTAATTTTGTCACTCTTTTTATTCTTTGTTATCTTGATATAGGATCCTTCAAAATGCACAGGATTATGATCCCTCACATTCTCTACTTGCCTTTACCGTTTCAGTAATATTGATGATGTGGACAAGACAATG
>CAIGRF010382681.1:7968-29382 GCA_903798235.1 Fraxinus ornus | reverse complement strand
TTTACGAAATTTGGGGCGTTACAGATGTACACGAAAAAAATTAGCTATTAGGACATAAGATGGACTAAGGGCTCTTGTGTGGGGTGGGGTCCATCGTTCGCTAGGTCTTTGACTGCCCCTCGTACCATGTGGTTGGTGTACTAGGCTGATCTAATAGTCGACTTTTTGGATCTGGAACTTAACCTTGGCATGATCTGCCATCTCTTAGTGGCTCTACGTCCGGTCATTCATGGTATGCTCTCAATTCAGTCTTATTAGAATGAATAAAATAGGAAACCAGAAACCACAATTACAAAGAAGCAGCGCAAATTGAAGATAAACTAAAGGAAAGATTACTCAGATGGCTAGAGTAGATAAACCTAATCAAGCTATTGTAGGAATTCGCAGCATTCATAAATATGAAATTTCGGGTCAAGATGTTTAACTGAATTGATGAATTCCAACATCTTTTGTGTAGTTGAATCACCTTGCTTTCCAAGCGTCAAATTCTAAATTTTCTAGCACTCCAATGGTCTAAATCTCAATCACAATGGAATCGACAACCTAAGTACCTAATTTGTAAGTCTTTATGCCGAAAATGAGGTTCTAAGTGCTTTTCATTTTACGTGTGACTTTCCATGCGAATTTCACCATTCTCTTGCCATCTTTTCTTCTCTTTTTCTATGCAATAACCATTGGAGATTGTATGGGAATTAATGGTGGTTATAAGGAGTTGTAGGTTTGAATTTCAATTTCAAACCACTTCCTTCAACCCTTTTAATATCTTATAGGTTGGGTCACTCCACATGAGCAACCCATGACCCATATTTTCCAACATCTCCCACTTGCACATGATGAGCTTAACCCGAACCATAAGTGACAACGAATATTACATGTTAGATCATTCTCAATGTACAAAGATTCATATGGCAAATAGATCGTGCGACCAACGAATACATATTAGAGTTGACGGTACTATAAATTTGTTAGGGATATACAGTGGCTCTATTAGAGGAACATTACATCTCGCTATACCCCAACCTCAATTTTCAACCTTAATTCAAGTCTTTCGCTCCATCAAAAATTTATGGAACACATACTTGTACCCCCACATTGTATCATTGTTTTCACAATTGTGTTCTATACCCTAAATGGTTAAATACAATTGTTCGGCTGGTGAATAGAAATATAAATGTTGGTCAAAATAGTTTTCCCTTCCTACTTGAATCCTTCAATTTTTAATCAGCTGCCTTCCTAGATATGTCCTATCAAACCGAATCAATCATAGTCATTGATAACATGCTAAAGTAGCAACACTGAAATAAAATTTCAAGAAACAATCAAAAGTCATGAGGGTATATATATAAGGTTATAGAAACCTCAAGATCTCATACAATGAGGAAGTATGGATCCGTTCACTCATTTACCCAATATTGGTCGTAAAAGTACACGTGCTAAAATATTTTCTCTCTTTCTTAGGGTATATGTCATACTCTTTTATCATTGTTTAAACTGATGATGTTTTAATCTTTTCAGGAAATTTAGAACAACATTTTAAACATTTGCATACATTCATTCATGTTGTTAAACATAACGGACTAGCTGTTTCTGCTAAGAAAGTAGTCTTATGTCAAACTATCATAAGGTTCCTAGGTCATACAACTCATTTAGGAACACTTACATCAATTCAAAGAAGTCTAGATTTCACTGATAAATTTTCAGATGAAATTTTAGATAAAAATAGTCTTCAAAGATTTTTAGGTTGCGTCAATTATGTGGGAAATTTTATCAAATAGATAAGAATCTTATGGGCCCATCTTTTCAAAAGACTACAAAAACACTATGACCCATGGACTTACGAGTGTACTATTGCCATTCAAAAATCATTCTTTGCTTATCCATTCTTGACAACAAAGCCTCTATTATTTGTTGAGACCGATGCATTAGATCTAGGGCATGGTGGTGTCCTCAAACACCTTCCAATTCAAGCAAAGAACTTTCAAAAAGGAGATTCTTGCAATCGTCCTTGTGATATCAAAATTTCAAGATGATTTGATCAATAAAAATTTTATTTTAAAAACAGATTGCAAAGCTTCAAAAGAAGCCTTACAAAAAGACGTAAAAAACATTGTTTCAAAAGAGATTTTTGTAAGATGGCAAGCAATTCTTGCTTTGATTTTCAAATTCTATATATATGGTTCATCAAACTTTCTTGCAGATTTCCTTACAAGAGAATTTCTCCATAAAGAGAGAGAGAGAGAGAGAGAGAGAGTGAAAAACGAGTTCTTCAGAGAAAAAGAACAAAAAGAAAATTCAAATTCCTCTCATTTCAATTGATGATTACATCAAAAATCCTCATAGAGGATCCATCGAGGCTTCCTCCAGTTCTCAAAATACTACACTTGTTTCAAAATTTCTCCAAACACCCACTCAAACAACCCCAGAAAACAATCCCTCAAATTACAGAAAAGCCCTTCAAATTGGCTTAGGAAAACTTCATGAAATTAACCCTCAAAATTCCTTTTCATATTTTACAAAATCAATCCATTTACCCATTTTGGAAATGGAAGCATCACAGGCTCAAAGATACTCTTCTTTAGAAGAACATCTTCAAGATTTCTTTCCCCCAGGTTTCTATTACCTTCCAACAAATATTAAAAAGCCACGTGAGTATTATGAATCAATTCTCATAAAAATAGGATTTGCGATTATTACTCACACTCCAAATAGTAAAAATCTCAAACATATTGGTTTTTCAAAAATATTTATCCAAAGGGTATGGTCTTATGAAGACTGTAGATTGTACCCTCGGGAAGAAAAACGAATGACTACTTCAAAAAACGATTCATTCGAATTAAAATTCAATTATTTGGACTACAACGAGGCGTGGTTCAATGTTTTTTATTTTAGACCAATAACTCATTCTTGATTTATACCTTTTCATCAAAATTGCCCATCAAATTTTTCAAAATGGTTTCAAAATTGGTTCGAATATTTTGGTATTGACAAGACAATTCTACCCGATCTTACTCATCAAGGGTTCGAACACTTCAAACAAGATACAAAAATGTTTTTAAAGTCTCAAGAAAATCTTTTGTTTCAATTTGCACTCAATCTCAAGGTTTCGTGGATTTTCTGTTGAGATTTCCACTTGGTACAAAATCAACATCCGCAAGAATTCAAGGAATACAATATCAAAAGAATTGTTCGACTTTTCAAAATAAAATTGTGGTCAAAATTTCATGAAACAAATTGTTGTCCAAATGAAGTAAATTCATGGATTCAAGAACAAAGAAATTTCGGCATTCCAAAACTGTCAAAAGAGGAAATTGACAAAAAGGCCGATTTTCTTGCCGAAAAATCAAGATTAATTGCAATGTTCAATCAATGTTCTTACACTAGAAGAACTTCAAGTTGTTTTTGACAAAATTGCGGTCCTAGTTGAGGCTTCATCAAAGAAATCAAATTCAAAATATTCTGTTTCAGAATCAGAAGATTATGAACAAAGCAACGAAGACATGTGCTTTGGTTATAATATCAATGATTTGATTGAAGAAGAAACTTAAAGAAACTCAAAATGACTATATGGCCCCAATTTTCTTGATGAATTAAAAGAATACAGGGACCGTAAATAAAAAGAAATGCATCTTTTTAAGATGTGCTTTCCAGCAAATAAATTATTCTTACTAGCCTTACCGACACTCAAGAAATGACAAGCTACTTTATTAAAGACATTTTAATAAAGGTTTCACCTTTTTCAAAAGCCGGAAAGGAAGGACAATAATTTTCAAAGATTCTCAAGATAAGTGGCAAACATGCTTTCAATCAGATACAGGGGAACAACCATTCAAGATTCTCCAAATCAATTAAAGATAGATTTCAAGTCCGAAAACTCCAGCTATAAACAGGATTTCATTTGTTTACCTCAAGTGTGATTTAGCGGGAGAAATTCCACTTCAAGAATGTTTAAGAAATTCTTGTAATTTTTAATCTTTATCAAAAATTATATTTCAATATTGTACTTCAAATTTTTATCTTTAATAAAATTTCTTCATATTCAATATTATCCATGTTTTTTACTATCAATTCCCTCTTCCACAACCATTTTCCCTGAACTGGGCCCCTTTTGTTGTGAGAAAGACTGAGTTATACTTTTGTTGATATTATGTCAAGGGTCAAACTAGTGTGTAACCATGGATGCCTGTTGAATAGCAGTTTAGTCAGCCCATGTGAGCCGAGGTAGCGTTTAGGGTGGTCTCCATTGTAGGCTTTGGTGAAGTGTCGGTCTAGCCTGTAGCATTGTGTCTNTAAGAATAATCTCCTTATACCTAGGTCTATTTTGGTATCAGAGCCATAACTGAGTGTTGTAAAATTTAACCGTGTCAAACTACTGTTTTCATCGTGTCAAAAGTCATACTGGTGTGTAGCCATGGATGTCTGCTGTTTGACGTTGATCAGCCCATGTCAGCCGGAGTAGGCGTTTTGGGTGGTCCCGTTTGTAGGCTTTGGTAAAGCGTCGTTCTAGCCTGTAGCATTGTGTCTACAGTAGTAAAATTACTATTTTCTTTCATTACATTCAAGTATGTCTTTTATGTCAAATTGGTTTAGTAAAGGTAGCGATTCAAAAAAAATTCTGATACAGCGATAAAGCTCATACCGGTACTATTCATTATTTGTGGTTGTTCCAAGATTGCAGCCCCTTGGCCAAAAAAAAAACCCACGACCCATACAACACACATCACAAAACCTAATAATTCTAGGCCTATCTAATCCAACCTATTACCCCAGACTATAACCCAATATCCCCAAACCCATATATCGATAAACCGAATAGTAAAGTCCAATACAATACAGCAGTCAAGTCCAATACCATAGCCCATTATCCAATGATAAACAACCCAAGTCCCATAAACCCCTAAACCATTATTACCCAAGACCAAACAAATATTCTCCACAACACATACTATTCCAAACCCACGCAGACAATCCACTTTATCAAATTATAACCCAGATACCCGACCTAAATTATTAACCTTCCCCAAATCCTAAAAAGACAACTACCTCCCACCATCGACTACAACCTCTTCCGCCTCCACTGCCATGTCTCCAGTTGTCAACCACCTCATCATCAACACTTTACCACTCACACCAGCGACCGCCACCATCTCCACATCTGCAATTTCTTCACTGCCCTCTGCCGAGTTCAACTACTATCACTGGAGCTCACTGTTTTCCATATTGTATCACCATATCACGTCGTCACTGTGCCAGTTTCCAGATCGTGTTCTTACCGTGTCGATCGTTGCCATACCATTTGTTCTCCATTGTGTCCATTTTTTGTCCATCCAGTTTCACTGCATCTACTACCGCTAATATCATCAATCCGCCGCTGGGGAGTTCCAACCGTTTGCCGATTTCGCCTTCTCTATCTCGTGGATACTTGTTCATTTCACTAGCCACCAGTCCATTGCCGCCAGTTAATATACACAATTTGCAGTCTAGCTACTTTGCCGCCGCTCTCTGACATCAGAAGCATAAGCCCAACAGCAGATGAATCGAGTTCAGTTGTTTCTCTTCACCACCTCCGCCTTCAGACCGCTACTGCACCACACTTGCAGGCACTTTCATTTCCTGTTAACTCTCCGATAAGGATTTATTTATGCTTTTTGATATTGAACTTCTATTTAAGTGCGTTTAATTTTACTTGAGTTGATTTAGTTTTAGCTCCGGTTTACAAAAAAGGGGTATTAGAACAATACTTTTAAAATTCGTCCTTGAGGTCACCTCATAACACATTTCTAAACTAGTCATAGCACAATGAATCTTAAAGACCTTAACCAATCTCATGATACCATGTCACAAAAATTCCCAAATTTTTCATCTGATATGTCATTAGTGAAATCGAATCTCGCTGAGCTTAAAACTCTTATCCAAAGCCTCACTGAACAAACTAGGCAATCATTGCGAAACCCGAGTAAACTTCCTATTGATGATTTATCTGATTTCTCCGTGGTCAAAAAGTCAACGAACCACTCATCCGCACTCTAGACGGCATACTACCTAACCCACACAATCTTAGTCCTAGACAACACCCCCTATCCAGACCTTCGTGACCCAGTTGGCATTCATGTTCCTCGTCTGGATCCCCTACCTCCGCGTAATGACCAACATAGGGACACCATTGATGATATCACTAGGAAAGTTAAGGTAGACGTTCCTGAGTTTGATGGTCGCCTTGACCCTGAAGCCTCTCTTGATTGGCTCGTTGCCATCGAAGAATACTTCGATTGGTACTAGATGCTTGACTACCAGCGTATTCGTTTTGCTAAAATGAAAGTTGTCAAATCTGCTAACGCTATTGGCAGACATTGACACGATCCCTATACTATTTAGGACAACCTTTAATATCGTGGAGCGAAATGAAATTAAAACTTATTGAGAAGTACGTCATGTCTTATCATCGCTTGCAACTCTTAGAACGTCTTCTTAATCATAGGCAAAATTCCTCGACTGTGTCGGACTACAGAACCCATTTACGAGTTATTGTATCGCTCTAGCCTTGCTGAACCCGAGAATGTCACTATCACTAGATTTCTTAATAGTTTGAGATTTGACCTCAAACATCAAGTCCTTGTGCTCAATCCCGACTCGTTAGAAGAAGTTTTTCACATTACACTAGAACACGAGCAATACTCTCGTTCTTCCTATTCGCGATGTGGTCCTCCCACCTTACCTGACCCTCGTCTCTCTCGACCCCCTCTGATCGGCGCTCCTACTAGTGGCCCTACGTCGACCGAGACTCGCTTAACTATTGGATCTTCCTACACTCCCATTCCTCGTGACATCTCTAGGGTCCACCTGCTTTTCCAACCACCTCTCGAGGACCTACTTCTCAAATTGTATGTCATAGCTGTCATGCTCGAGGTCATATGGCCTCTCAATGTCCTAATCTTGCCCTCATCCTTGCACAAGAACCTCTATTTCCGACCCCAGAAAATCAGTTTCATGGTCGACCCTAGTGACCATTCAAATGAGGATCTTGACCGATTTGAGTGTTATGAGGAGGCAGCGGCTGTTGTCTCTGTTATGAGATGTATCATTTCCACCTTTTATTGATTCTGACTTGTGGAAATGAACTTTTATTTTTCATACATTCATCCCTTGCAATTCTCGTTCATCTAAATTAGTTATTGATGGGGGTAGCACTATGAATGTCGTATCCAATTTCGGCTTCAGAACCGAACCGTCCTCGTCCTTTTAAAGTAGCGTGGGTTGATCGAACCTCTTTACCCGTCACTCATCGTTGTCTAGTGCCCCTTACTTTAAGTCCCTTTTTTTGGAAGACATTAACTGTAATGTCTTACCTATGGACGTTGCTTACGTCCTTTTGGGTCGCCCTTGGCTTTATGATATAATGTCGGGCATTTCAGACGTGACAACAAGTATAAATTTCTCCACAACGGAAAAACAATTCGTCTCTTACCGACTAAACCCGCAGACATCCCAAAGAAAACAACACTTATCTCCGCACCCAAGGGTGTTGCAGATGCCCGTATTCAACTATGTGATAAAGATTTTGAGCGTGAAGGTCAAGACGTCGGCTTATGTTTGCTTTGGTTGCTAAAGCTTGTTCACAACCCCTTTGTGATTCTCCACTCGATTTTCCACTCGAGGTAACTCCGTTACTCGATGAATTTAGTGATATTTTGCATGTTGGTCTACTTGATGAGCTTCCTCCTATGCAAGATATTCAACATGCTATTGATCTTGTCCTTGTTTCCAGTTGTCAAATCGTCCATATTATAGAAAGAACCCTGCGAAGGAAGCTTAACTTAATAGGCAAATTGACGCTTTACTCGATAAAGGTTTTATTAGTGCAATTCCTGTTTTCCTCACCCCTAAGAAGGATGGCGCATGTCTGTTGATAGTCTCGCCATCAAAAAAATTACCGTTAAGTAGCGATTTCCTATTCCCCGACTTGAGGATATGTTAGATGAGCTGGCGGGATCTTTGTGGCTCTCCAAAATTGATTTACGGAGTGGTTATCATCAAATAAGGATTAGACCAAGGGATAAATGGAAAACCGCATTTAAGACTCAAAATTGTTTATACGAGTGGTTGGTTATACCTTTTGGGTTGTTTAATGCACCTAGCACTTTCATGCGGATCATGACCTCTAGTGACCTTTTATTGGGAAGTTCTTTGTCGTCTATTTTGATGACATTTTAATTTATAGTCAGTCGTGAAACTCACTTAGATCACCTTCAACAGGTTTTCCTTACTCTTTGTTCTGCATAGTTATATGCTAACCTAAAAAAGTGTTCATTCCTCCAGACTCAGGTCCTCTTCTTAGGTTTCATAATTTTCGTCCAGGGTATTTCTGCTGATCCAGCTAAAATCTCTGTTATTCGCGATTGGCCTGAACCTTCCACGTTAACTGAGATTCGCAACTTTCATAGGCTAGCATCATTTTATAGGAGAGTCATTAAAGGTTTTAGCTCTATCACTGCTCCCATCACTGAGTGCATAAAAAGGGTGATTTTTGTTGGACCCCTTTGGCCAAGAGAGCCTTCTTAGCTATCTAGCAGAAGTTGATCGAGGCTCCCATTTTACGGCATCTCGATCTGTTTAAGGTTTTTGAGGTTGCTTGGTATGCTTCCGGTGTGGGTTATGAGGTGTTTTAAGCCAGGAAGGTCACCCCATCGCTTACTTTAGCGAAAAATTAAACCAGGTTAGGCAGAAGTATTCTACCTATGACAAGGAATTTTATACCATTGTCCAATCTCTCCGTAACTGGCGATATTACTTATTGCCTCACGAGTTTGTCCTGTATTCAAACCATCAGGCTCTCGCTACCTTAACTCCCAGCGTCATTTAAGCGAACAAGTCATTGAATTTCTTTAGGAGCATACTTTTGTTCTCCAACATCGAGCTGGGGTCGAAAATAAAGCGGCGACTTTCTTAATCGTATCACTACGGTATTTAATTCTATGAGCACTACTGTGGTAGGATTTGAGCGTTTAAAGGACGAATATCCTAGTTGTCTCGACTTTGGTATCATCTTTCAAGCTTCTTTTGGACAGCCCTTCTCGAAATCATGTTTCTTTCTTGCTTAAAAATGGTTATCTTTTCAAGGATACCAAGCTATGTCTCCCTCGTACCGCACTTCGTGCTTTCCTAGTCTAGGAACTACATGTCGGGGTTCTCGCTAGTCATTTTGATTGCAATAAAACAATTGCCTTAGTTGAGGATCGTTTTTATTGGCAGTCCGTTAAGAAAGACGTTGCTCGCATTGTCTTTCGGTGTTGTACATGTCAATTGGGAAAGGCACAACATCAAAATACTGGGATGTATAGTCCTCCTCGCATTGTATACTCTTATCGAGGCACGTCGAGCTCCTATATTGTCGTCTAATAATTTTGCAGGACAGTCTCTTCGGCTGCCTCCTCAAGCTCCTGTTACCACGTTTTCTCTGCATGATATCATTGATGAGGTACTTGATGATCAGTTTGTTGCTTTACAGGATGGTGGGTTTCATAGGTTTCTGGTGCGTTAGAAGGGTCGCCCGCCTAGTGATACTACTTGCATTGATGAAGATAAGTTCCGTCAATTGGATACTACGCTTTTGGACGTCTATTTGGACTATACCTCGTCGGGAAGGAATGATGTAAATTGGAAAGTATATTCTAGTCGTAAACGGAGTCAAATCAATTAAAGATCGAATTTTCATTATTGCATTTTATTGTTTTTGGTAGAATAGTGAATTTGTCTTCTTTCAAATAGTTTTCCTTTTTTTTTTTTGTCGTAATTTTCCTTTACATTGTTATTTAGAACCTATAAAAAGAGATTCGTTGATTGTATGAGGACACATTGGAATATCAAATAAAGTTACAATCTTGCCTCATTTCTCTTCTTATATCTTCTTTTCTCCTTAATTGATTTCACTCGTTACGATCGATATCATAAATGTTCTCAACAAACATAATGTCCAATTAGAACTTCCACCATAGCTCAAATTAGGTTGGAATTCTATACTCCATATATACATGTATCACTTTTCTCAAATTTCTCCGCTGGTTTTCTGAACCAATAATCATTGAAATTAGATAGTTCTTAGCTCCCACTCAGAACCAAGAATTGGTGAAATTAGATAGTTCTTAGATAGCTCCCTCTCATTTGAATTAGAAGCTTAAACCATAACGTAAACGGGTACTGAGGCGTTTTTTTGTCACGAGGCGAGGGGTAAGCCTCAAAACGTTTTAAGGCGTAAGCCTCACCACAAACAAAAAAATTTAAATAATATTGAATTCTTGATGTTTTAATTACTATATAAAAAGTTGACATGAATAGCAATAAGAAACAAAAAATCTAAGTACACTAACGAACTCAAATATAAATATTGGACAATCGTTTTGAATAGATCAATTGAAATTTTCGTTTCTCATACACAAATTAACTGATATTGATTGTCAAAAAATGAACTCCTAGTTTAGTTTGTTTATTAACTATTTCGATAAAATCAATTTAAACAATTGGATTATAATTTGAAATCAATTTAAATTTAAATACAAAATAAATTCTTTTAAAAAAAAATTAATTTCAATGTTTTATATATTATTTAAAAAAATTTATAGAAGTAAATTTAAATTTAATATAACAAAACAAGAGCATTCCAAAAGCCCATTTTACATTGGTTTTAAAAGAACATTCCAAAAGCCCACTTCACTTCAATCAATTAGGGCACAAGCAAAGTCAATACACCCGACTTCTCTTCTTCCTACCCCGATTTCTCCTCTTCCCCGACTTCTCTCTGTTACTTTCTTTCTGCAGAGCCACAAGCAAAGTTAGAAGATACACCCTACATAGACACACAAAGCCAAATAACATCGCCAGATGAAAAAAACATAGAAAACAATGAGGCGCACGCCTCATTTTTTTTGCCGCATCTGTAGAGGCGTGCACCTCACTGATTTCGCCTCAGATAATGCGCCTTAAGGCACACCAGGACCGCCTCACAGTGAGGGCTCGCCTCACCAACGTTTTTAAAACCATGGCAGTCCATTAAGAAAGACGTTGCTCGCATTGCCTCTCGGTGTTGTACATGTCAATTGGGAAAGGCACAACATCAAAATACTGGGATGTATAGTCCTCGCATTGTATACTCTTATCGAGGCACGTCGAGCTCCTGTATTGTTGTCTAATAATTTTGCAGGACAGTCTCTTCGGCTGCCTCCTCGAGCTTCTGTTACCACATTTTCTCTGCATGATATCATTGATGAGGTACTTGATGATCTGTTTGTTGCTTTACAGGATGGTGGGTTTCGTAGGTTTCTGGTGCGTTAGAAGGGTTGCCCGCCTAGTGATACTACTTACATTGATGAAGATGAGTTCCGTCAACTGGATACTACGCTTTTGGACGTCTATTTGGACTATACCTCGTCGGGGAGGAATGATGCAAATTGAAAAGTATATTCTAGTCATAAACGGAGTCAAATCAGTTAAAGATCGAATTTTCATTATTGCATTTTATTGTTTTTGGTAGAATAGTGAATTTGTCTTCTTTCAAAAGGAAAGCCTAGTTTTCCGTTTTTTGTCGTAATTTTCCTTTTCATTGTTATTTAGAACCTATAAAAAGAGATTCGTTGATTGTATGAGGACACATTGGAAAATCAAATAAAGTTACAATCTTGCCTCATTTCTCTTCTTATCTCCTCTTTTCTCCTTAATTGTTTTCACTCGTTACGATCGATATCATGAATGTTCTCAACAAACATAATGTCCAATTAGAACTTCCACCATAGCTCAAATTAGGTTGGAATTCTATACTCTATATATACATGTATCACTTTCTCAAATTTCTCCACTGGTTTTCTGAACCAATAATCATTGAAATTAGATAGTTCTTAGCTCCCACTCAGAACCAAGAATTGGTGAAATTAGATAGTTCTTAGATAGCTCCCTCCCATTTGAATTAGAAGCTTAAACCAACTCTTATGCATTCAAAACCGATTCATCAATATACATAATATCAATTTTAATAATATTCTCCAAAGTTTTCTCATTTACTAGGAAAAATATCAAATATCACATCTTGTGACTCGATATCCACCCAAAATTTCACTTATGAACAAGTACCTTTTGGACAGTCATGTATCTCATAGATATATATCTCGTTTTTAATAGATTCATGTTCCCAAACTCATTATCAAGAACTTACATAGTCGATTATGAGTCTAAAAAAACCTATATTTGGTTATCTACGCGTCCAAAGCTTATATGTTCTGAAAGTAGTAACACTAAGACAACTCCTTTAAGTAACACATTGTAGTCAACCAATACTCTTCCCAAAAGAAAATACATAAATTGAACTGCATTATCTCAAGTCTCATCACATTCAATAATATTTCATTCTTTCTTCCCAATAAACTATATAAT
The DNA here is from genome assembly GCA_903798235.1 of Fraxinus ornus. Lineage (NCBI taxonomy): Eukaryota > Viridiplantae > Streptophyta > Magnoliopsida > Lamiales > Oleaceae > Fraxinus > Fraxinus ornus. The sequence goes on along the minus strand of CAIGRF010382681.1, from coordinate 16,968 downwards.
TATTGGTGATCAAAAAATTGTCAATCCAATAAGAATTTTTCTTTCATTACGTAGATCATGGACCTCTCGTGATAGAGATTCACACTCTCAAATAGTTCTCAAAGTCTTCACTTCCATAATCTGATTTTCTACTCCCTTTCAATAATATATCTAAATCAATACAACATCTTCAACTTATGAAAATCATAGGCACAATTGAAATGCATGAATCCATCTATAAATGTAATGGAATTATAAAATTTCATCTATATCTCTCTCGCAAAGAAATTCGGACGGATTTATTCCATGGAAGTTTAGCTCTTATAGCTTTGAATTGTTTTCTCAACTCAAAACCCCAAACCTTGCTTTCCAATCTTTAAATTTTGCATTTTCTAGCACTCCAATGGTCCCAATCCCCATCACAATGGAATGAAATTATAATCAACAACCTAAGTGACTAATTTTATGAGTTTCTATGCCAAAAAATGAGGTTCCTGGTGCTTTTCATTTTTTGTGTGATTTTCCATACGAATTTCACCATTCTCTTGCCATCTCTCTCTATTTTTCTACGCAATAACCAATGGAGGTTGTAAGGGAGTTAAGGGTGGTAATAAGGAGTTGTAGATTTAAATTTCAAGTTCAAACCACTCGGCCTAAAATGGTTGTAGAGGATAAGATATCATTGGGCTCGTTAGAGGAGATAGTATCAGATTGAACAAAATTATGAGAAAAAAATTCACATTAGTTTCAAAAAGTAAAATATTGCAAGTAAAAATTCATGTGGCTAACTCCAAGTATAGTGGGCATGAATCCTATCTTGTCATTGTCGAAGTCCAATGTAGAATTGTAAGTACTTAAGCATGCAGGGGATAAGACTTCTACAATGCCCTGGAAAGTGAAAATAACCATCTGAATTACAAATGAAAAGTTCTAAAGTGCTCTAGCCCAACTCGAGAGATGGAAATTGTACCCAAATTATTTTCTCAAAAATTGGGGCAGGAGGCTTGGCACAAATCCATTTTGATAAAATAAAATGTCACAGATTCAATTTGTTTGATAATGGATGTCATAACAGGAGTTGATTAAATATGACGGCACAAGGGAATATAATAGCTATCAATATGGTTTCATACAACAAGATCAAGCATCATAAAAAGTTGAGAGTGGACAGTACAATACGGTAAATAAATTGAAGGGAAGGTAATTACCCAATCACCCACAACAAACAGGCTCGCTAAGACCGGATTACGAAGGTCTTTTTTTATCCACAAAGCATAAGCATCTAGACATGCAAGTCCAAAGCTCCATAATACTTGAAGCCCCATTGATGCAATCAGATAGCTGAATCAAACAGTTAAATGTCATCAAAATTATGAAACTGATTAAGATCCAATGACTCTTTGTAGACCGTGCAGAGCAATATTTACTTCAATGACAAGCAAATCGATAAGTTTGTGGACGAGGGAATACAAAAACAAAAAATCAACTTGCACAGAGTTAGAGAGGCATCTTAACGTCTTGTACAGTACGAGTACCAAAAACCAAGACCATTTCACGCTAGATGTGGCCAAATATTAACAAGATTTTCTGAATGGAAATCAAAGAAAGCACCATTGATATTATTTGTAGTTAATATAACTAAGAAAACAAAGTACAAATCTAACTTCCATGAATACTTTCAATATCAGGCATTTCGTATACATTACACTATCAGGAAGATACATACTCTGGTCTTTACAGCTTTGCAAGTTTTGATGATCAGTGATCACTGTAATTTTTCCACGAGAAATAACATTCATCTACTAAAAGTTGTGTCTACGTCGCTACAAATGCAAATAGCTACCAATTTACTTTCATTTGAACTTCCAGACGTTTAAAATAGGAAGCTAAAAACTCTTACTGAAGTAACACCAACAGCATCCTGGCTGATCGATGAACGTTTCTATCAATAATTTTCATTCTCACACCAACAATACAGAATGAAACACAACAATATCATCTGTTATAAGATGTTAAGCTCACTAAATTCAGTAAAATTTAAGAAAATTAGTTGGGGGTCATAGATCCATCTTATCCAGATATATTAGGCAGACAGAACAAACCGTATTGCAATTATGTTGAACAAAACCAGGCTCCTCAAGGCTATACCACATTCAAAATTCCCTTTTTATTTTCACTCACAAATCAATCTAAAAACAAAATCAGACTTAAAAAGTACCAGTGAAAATATATATTCTTGAAGGAAAAATGGGCAGAGAGAAATGCAATATACCAGTAAGCAGTGAAGTTAGAAAACCCATGAGCAGTAACCATAACTCCAATGGATCCAGCTGCAAACATACACTGCAAAATCCTCAACAATAATCCACTCACAGACCCTGGACTCCCCATCAAATCCTTCATCTCCTTTTCACAGTAAATCCCTTCAAATCAGAAACGGCCCTTTTCCTCAAAACCAAAAAGGGCCCTCTCTAAATCCCTAGATTGCTCCAATTTCCCCCATTTCATCAACCCACCAATTAAATACTCGACAACAAATCATACATATTACTCTCTGTAGTGGATATATTTTTTAGCTAAGAGGATTCGGTTGGATAAAATTGATTTAGACGGCTAAGATAGAGATTGAAATTGAAATAAATGAATATTCCAAATCCAAGCAACCAAATGAACCGTTAAGCTGAGTAAAATTTCAAAGAATTCTTGATGGGTTTGTTCTTTAATGAATTTGCTTTGGTTTGATACTGACACACCTACAGGTACAATTTTATTATTTTAATATTTTCTTGTCGGAGCCATTTCATTGTCGTTTACTCGAATTAGAATCTCGTATCCTTTAATTGCATATTTATCCAAAACCATAGGATTCGATTATCTTTGAGGCTTTGGCAGAACATAACCATAAACATAATACTTTTAGATTGGTGGCTTAGAATAGATTTGGTCTGCATAAAGAACAAGGTATAATCCCTTTTTGTTTAATCTGTATCTCTTTTTACTTTTGTCCTTAGCTTTCATTTCTTGATAGAGTTGTCTCCAACTTTTCATTGTAGACTGTTGTGATTTCTGTCGATAAAATCATTCGAAAAATTATTAATTTATATGTACCATTCGATTTCAACCCTCTCCTAAAGGAAGTTCGAACAACAATTATCAGTCTATTAAGATTTTACTCTTACCATTTGAATTAGGTCTTGATTTTAATGTTATATTGCCTCCGATTCAAGAGGCACTAGCCGTCATTTTTTACTTAATTGTTCGTTGCATGATTGAAATTAAGTTTGTGATCGTATTAATATTTATTTGATAGTCAGGACGAAAAGATAATTAACTTATGCAATAACCACATTTGTATGTAAGATCAAGGTGTAGAAACAAATAGAGTTTTTCTTGTTTTTATACCCCTTATCAATTAGAACGCTAATAATTTATCCAATTGAGTGTCATTTTAAAAGGATAATGGTTGTAATGTTGTTTTACATGGATAATAGTTGTAGTGCCATTCTACATAGCAGATGATGGCTAGAGTGTTGTTCATCCAATAGATCCAGGCAACTCAAAAACGCAATAAACATGAAAATAATACAAACTAAAACATCATCTCATACTATATTGAATAATAAAAGTACAACATACATGAGATTTCAAAAAGTACATTTCTTTTTCTTCTTTTTTTCAAATGTAAATGAGATTTTTCAGTGTAGATAATATGTTAAACAACTCTTGTCCAAATGCCCAAAAGTGTCCAAAATAAATGAAGAATACAATAAAGAAGGTATCACGATTGAAGGGATAGAAATCGGGGATCTGGAATTTGTAGATATTGAATTACCTAAAATTGAATTAAATTGATAAAGGTGTTAAGGTCTTTTTCAATTGTGAGGATATTTATGACATTTGATATGGTTTATTGGGTAATTATATTCACACTACAATTTTTATTTCTTATACCACATTTTAATTATATTGATGATTTTAATCCTTGCTTATTATAGTACTTATGTCGCTAATGGTTTCTCATGTCACCCTTATCCCCAGATAGTGTGTTAGTTAACTCATTTTGTATTTGATAATAGTTTTATATCCAAAAGTGCATTCAAATAGCATAAATATTTTTTCATCATATTTTTAAAAAATAAATTAAAAAAAAATTGAAAAAATATGTTTCCCTCATTTCAAAATATGAAAAAAAAAAATTTTGATAAAAATTATCATTAAAAACGAGGCATACTAATTATTGGTAGGCTGAAGAAAAGAATTGGACGAAAAAATTAAGGAAATAATTGTTACAATGAGCAAAGATCGAAGAGTTTAAGTGCAATTAAATTGTGGTGTAACAAATAAAAATTGGGGTGTCATTATAATAAGGAAAAATTGTAGTCATGGTACCAAATCTTTCATATTTTTGCAGACTTTTTCCCAAACCTTTGTTTTGTACCACCAACGGTACCAAACCTTTCAAGAATTCGCATTCGGAGTCCGATTTAACAAAAACTGTTAGTTTGACCGTTAGTTGAATCATTGACCTAGGCCATAATTTTGACCAATTTTACAAGGTTAAAACGGTAAATTTACATTTTATATTATAAAATAAATAATACCCAAACCACACATACCCATCCACCCAAACCTAACCCTACGTTATCTCCTTAACCTTTGCCAAGCGTTTCTCGATGGTCTCCCAGTCTTCTTCCTCCTGGCAAACTTTAAGCATTGGCGTGTGAAGCTCTCAATGGCTTTACAGTAGCCTTCATCCTCGGGCACGACCTTGATCTCTGTTAAGGTTTTGTTGTAAAGGCCGATGAGCACCTCACGGGCGTTGGGCACCACATCGAGACCAACTATCCCCGTCGTCTCTTTCACTTTCACCATCATTATTAGCGACCGCGCCACCCTCCTTAGAAACATTTTTGTGCCGAAAATCGAATTCCTCGCTCTCGACTCGGTTGGTTAACTCGCAAACTTCTTGTCTAGAAAATGTCTTCATTTTCCATGTCTTGATTATTTGCTGGTGGCACTAACATAACATAGCCTCCGTCGGACACGACGGTGTTCCAAGTTAATCTTCAGAGTGCGCCGACTTTAATTGCTTCAGCAAGTTGCACTTTTGTGGTTGAGAAATCACAACAAAGACTCAGATGTTGAGGAAATTTGTTTGTTTCTTTTCTTGTTTTTGTTACTTTAGAAATTATAAAGGGAAAATTGCATGGGCATTGATTGTTGGGGTTGTGAATTTGAATTTGCAGAGGTTTCTAAGCTTGATCGATGATTTAGTGGTGAACTGGGTTCGAGAGGTGAAGAAGGAGATGGTAGCTGTGGTAGGTGCGACAGGGTGTTGGTTGATTATGATGGCTGCACAGGCTGGGTGGTGTAGGGTAGGGTGGGTGGGTGAAGAACGATATGAATAGTATTATTTTCTTTTAATTATTACTTCAATTATGGGGATAAATAGGAAAGTTGTCATTTTGCCCTTTTAAAATTATTCTTGATCAACTAACGGTCAAATGGACGGAAAATCATCAATTTGAACCTTCGGTGCATATTTTTGAAAGGTTTGATACCGTTGGTGGCACAAAACAAAGATTTGGGTAAAGTCTACAAAAATCTCAAAGATTTGATACCGTGGTTACAATTTTCCCTTATAATAATCCTTGTTTATTTATAATGTTTTATAATTGAAGACCATTTGATGAAGAAATTGAGAGGTTGCTATTTAACCAAACACGTTATTTGACTACATTGTTTAACAAAGAGTCCCAATATTCTTTTTGTTTCTTAAAAACCAAAAATTAATTGATAATAGGCCACAGGGCCATGCAATAGACGGGGGTGGAAATTACACAAAACCAAAAATTTAAAGATTTAATTTCAAATTTCAAATATAAATTTTATTTATACAAAAATCAGATATTAATTCATCTCTATCTAATTTATAATTACTCAAACCCTAATGATCTCAAATCATTTATCACATCTTTATTATCTCTCTATCCTCTCCTTCTTTCTCTCATCCTCGTCATCACTCCCCTCTCCTTCTATCTCTCCTCCAAGCACCGGCACGACACAACGACGAACGCGCACCGGTTCGACACAGCACAGCGACGAACGCCGAGTCTGTGCAGCTGTGCCGTTAGCGCCGTTGTAGCGGTCTCTCTCTTCTTCCCCTCCTCTCTGTCTTGCATCTCTCTCTTTTTTCCCTCGCAAGGCCATCGTCATCGAAGAAGACAGTGGAGCTATCGCTGTAAGCAGCGAGCAGCATTCCCTGCGATCGTCAGTTTCACGGCAGCGTCGCAATCTATCTTCGTCTTTTTGTTTAGATGAGGTGTGCGGTGGTTGGGGTTGGGTGCAGTGGTTTCTGATCTGCAAGTTTTTTCTGGTTGTTGGCGGTGGTGGTTTTTGTTGGTGGCGTGCAGGCGGCGATGGTGGGCGTTGTGGGCGTGTTGTTAGCGCTGTTGTAGAACGTGGTGGTATGTCTTGAGCGTGGTGGTGGATCTGTTATGGGCGTTGTGGTGGATCTATGGTTTTAATGGTAGTTGGGTGGTGGTGTGATGGTCGGTGGCGATGATGGTAGGGTTGGGGATTTTTTGAGGTTATAGGATGAGGGTGGTGGTGGAGGTCCCGTGGTTTTAGTGGTGGTGGTGAATTACTAGAACAAATCGGATCTAAATATATGCACTGCCATGAATTCAACTTTTTTGTAATTCAGACAATAATTATGCTACTTGTACAATTCGGTTGACAACTTAGTTGACGATCATGTGAGTTGACACACATTATATCAATTCATTTAAAAAATTATTTTCGAAATCAATATTAAGGATCCATCCAACACATGTATTACCACTAGCTTAATTCTTCCAGGTAAAAAAGCATGGATGTTTCATTTCACTTTTTTTTTTATCATAAACAAAATATATTTCGATTGAACTCACATATCGTGAAATTTTCGCGTATAGGATATATAAATGATTTTGTAAAAAACATATACAGACATTGTAACATATGAATGTGAAGGAATCCAAGATTTTTTCTAGAACTAATCCATATTTAGACAGTGATTCATTGAAATAAGATTTTAGCCGTTTTCAAGAGAATTGTGTAATATGTCAATAAGATCAAATAGATTTCAACATTTGGGTTTTCTTCATTTTTTCCTAGAATGTAGGTTGAAACCAGTTACTGAACATATATAGAATGAAAAGAATTTCGATGAAAACATAAATTTTTCAAACGGAAAAACACAAAAACGTAGTATAAATTACATAGATGGTGTAATCAGTAAAACCCATTGTTTTGATTGGAAAATTTTCTTTTTGTATGATGTAATAACACAATAATTAGCTTCGGCTGTAAGAAACAGTTGCCTCTCGTAACCGCTTTATCTTGAACTGGAGATGAAGAGTGAATTCTAATCATATATTCAGAATTATATGAGGTGGAAAACCGAATGAGATTTTGAATTACAGAACAAGCAGCACAGGAGTAAATAATTTCGTTGTTTTCTGCCATTTAATGAAATTTCAGTTACAATGATTGAGAAAAGTTCAAATGGCAGTAGATTTGATGACTTTTTATGAAATGTACAGTAGAACTTTTGTGGTATTAATTAAATTACTACATATTTCTTATTCAAATATGATTTTTTCCCCTAAGCAAAATCATGTTCTAAAATTTAATTATCACTAATGTGGGCTTAAGTGGTTCCCATAACATTTATTGTGCTAATGTTTTGATTGTGACACAGATTGTGCTAGTTTGGGTCTCTTTTGACGTTGGATGAGATGGATGGTTGAAATTGATTCTTGATGAGATATTTCTTTCTCTTATTTCTTTGAGACACTTTACTACTTTCTATGTTTGACTTGTGGGCTTCTATTTCTCGAGTGTTCTTTCCTTGAGACTTTAGCTCTCTTCCTTCTCTATTGAGTTCGTCTCTTCACTCATCCTTAGCTTGTTGTTGAGAGAACCTGGTGTAACATTTAGGCTTGAAATAGCAGCTGAATGGAGTTGGTTTCTCGCAAGGGTTAGCTTAAGTCTAGGGTTGAATGTTGGTTGCTTATGGTAGATCTCTTGATTGATGATCCAAACCACATATTGAATATTTCTGGTCAGTTCTCTAACTCTCTCTGGACGGTGATTTGCATAGTATGAAAGGCTGTTCTTGAACCTAATTTTTCATCCTGAAAAAGGGAAGAACTCCAGTTTATCTTTGTATTCTCGGTTTATATGCATTTCTTATGATTTTTGTGATTATTACTCTGTAGATTTCTCAACAATTAATCAAATCTTTAAAAAATTTCTTTAAAAGTATAGGCTTAATTATATATAAAATACATTTTTTAATATTTTTAAAATTATATCATCAAATAATATAGGTTTAGCAAGTTATTCCGAACTTCAAGGTTAATTATCATCTTTAACGAAATCTGAAGAAAGAAAATAGATTATTAAAATCCGATTCAATATTTTTATTATCATGTTCTAAATGAAACCTTCATCTTGAATTCAAGTCAAACACCATTCCAAGTCACAATTTTCACAAAAATCGTGTTTATGTCACATTCAAAGAGATATAAAACCATAAAATAATGTTGCATATTTATGGATGACTATCACAAATACAACTTTATAAGTCACATCTACAAAATATAGTATATCACAATCACATATATAACTCATTAAGTCACACGATCAAACAACTTTATAAGTCACGTCACACAACTTTAAATTCATATATTTGTTATTTTAGGAATGATAATATTAATTTTAAAAGAATACTACAAGTTTCATATTTTTGGTTGATATTTATGATTTTTTTCTTAATAAAATTATAATTAAATAGACTTCTTCCCATATCATGAACCAATCAATCTGTTTTCAAACTCCCATTTCATAGGCTGTAAGCAAAAATTGTCAAATCGAAAAATCGAACTGAAAACGTTATTTAGAAATCGTCGATTTGGTGCCACGTGGACCCGTCAACGAAATGAATTTGATCCAAACCAAACGGTGTGGTTTGGG
>CAIGRF010382660.1:9661-22420 GCA_903798235.1 Fraxinus ornus | reverse complement strand
AACAATTAATAAGAAACAAGTCACTTTTAATTGTTTCTAGATGGTTAGTCAATCAATTCAATTTTCCTATGGTTTGAATGCCTCAGTTATATAGAAAGAAGTAAATAACACAAAAGCCCTCTTGGATTGCATGCTCCTGCACCAACTTCTGGCCTTCTAAATTTGTCTATCTTCTGTGGATTAATAAGAACTCCTTGTTCTCCAACAACTAGAAACTCCGATCACTTTCTTGATCTTCAGAACTCCGACAGATGTTATGGAAGTAAGTGCTGTGGTGTTTGGTTTATGTGAGGATGAAGTTTTTCAAATCAATGATCCAATCAATAAGAAGGTTGAACTCTAGGAATGATATGGAGGATGTAAATACTTGTTTTTCTCAATGTTCAACCAGTATTTTTTGAATGGTGGCGTCCATATATATAGTGAAGAGGTTTTAGGTAGCATAGGCCGGATAAAAATCTTGAGAAATGATAATTAGATTTTTTTGGGATACACTGTCGCTCAAGCGAGAGCTCAGCGACAAGAAAGTGACGGTGTGTCATTCGAACGAAGTCTAAACGACAGTAGGCGATGCAACTTCTGTTTTTACTGTTCGAGCATCAGCTGAGCGATAGGCTAGCGAAAATGTTTCGACTTTTATTCCTTTGTTCCATACTCCAACCCTAGGACTTCTAACTTACTACTTGACACTTTGACTTTTAAAAACTCATTTACAACAATCTTTTTGCAAAAGATTGCCAATAACTTTAAAGCCTAACAAGTGTTTTAGGATCAAACTTGTGGTGTCGTGTGTCTTAAGTCTAGGGAAACTACTTAGATCCAAAGGCTCGAAGTACGGAGAAAAGTGAATAGGCTCCATGCAATGAAAAATATGGGGTTTCAAAATTGAGAGCTAATGAGGGCAATTGATTCATGAGATGAACAACTGTAGTGAAAGCTTCTACCCATAAAGATAAAGGATCACCACAATCAAACAACATAGTCATACCTAATTCTCTTATATTTCTATGGCATCTTTCAACCATACCGGTTTGCTTGGGAGTATACCAGGCTAATACTTGATTAACAATGCCCGTGGAAAGAAAGTGAGTTGATAGTTTGGAATTGATGAACTCATACCTATATCTGAATGGAAGATTTTTATTTACTTGTTGAAATTATCTAGCAACATATTTTTCAAAGTCTAGATATGCATTGAAAAATCAGATTTTTGATGTAAAGGAATAATTCATGTATGCTTAGAGAAGTCATCAATGAAACAATCATAATATCTAAATTTTACTATAGAAAGAACATGGGCGGATTCCCAAAAATCATAATGATTTTTTTCAAAAATACCAGTACTTGAGTGTTTTGAACAAGATAAAGGTAAACGACTAAGATTTCCTAGTTGACAACTATCACAAAGATATTAAGATTTTGTTGTCCTTACGACATCAATTAGTACCTTACTTTTTTGCAATTGCAAATCTGAAAAATGGAGATGGTCGAGAGATTGATGCCAAAATTTTGCAATGCCAACTCTAAATTGATAAAGAGAAATATGGTTCTAGTAAAGTGGGTAGGACCTAGAGATTGCCCTTGTATTTCCGTGTTATCATTGCTTGTCTTGTTTTCCATTCCTTAACACAAACATAAACATTAGAAAATTCACAATTAACAGGAAATTGAGTAGTTAACTGACTTACGGATAGTAAGTTCTTTGTTAGGTTTGGAACTAATAACACATCATTTAGAGGTAAGGTGGATCCTTTTTTTTTTTTTGAATAAGAGTCTCCAATTGCAAAAATTGGCTTGGACGATCCATCTCCAATTAGCATTGAGTCGGAACCAGAATATTTTTGAACGTTAGTTAACATACTTGTCTTACCTGTTACGTGATTAAAAGCCCCAGTTTTTGTAGTCCATTTTGTTTGCAATGGTGTTGTCCAGTGTTAATGCAACAAATGCTTGTGGAATTTCAGTTAGAGGAGTTGATATTTTTGGTATCCACAAGCATATCTTCACAATGTGTCCCATCATTTCACAATATTGACACTGTTGGTCATGATACTTCTCCCTCTCAACAGGTATCATGAGGAGTTCACTTGGTGGTGGAGGATAGCACTGTGTATTTACAGAGAGAAATTATTTATATAGACTTGACTTGAGTCCCTATTTTGTTGTCCCTTGAATCCATGCCTAGTTGATGTGAGCCTGAATAGTTTGTCAGGGAATGTTGTTGTCATCCATAAAATGCCAATTGATGAGTAAGAGGTGAATATTGGACATCAAATGGCTGGAGAACAAATTATGCCTTAGATCAAAATTTTGGTGTTGAGAAACCAACTCAGAGTAGGATGGTCTCGAGGGCTTCAACATGGTTGTTGTGAATGTTTCATATTGTGGACCAAGGCTAGTGAGGAGATAAAATACTCTTTCTTAGTCTGGAATGGGCTTCTCAATTGTTGTTAAATTGTCACAGAGAACTTTGAAAGTCCAGATATGTTCTGTGATTGTTATATGGTCTTCTTTCCAAATATAGGCAACCTATTGACGTAAAGTAAATACACGTTCTTAAAATTCTTGAGCATGTGTATTATTAAGTGCCTCCCACACTGCATGAGTTGTGTCGAGGCCAACTACATGTTTGAGAATTTCCTCAGCAAGTCTTCCAATGATCTATCCTCAAAGGAGACATTCAGACTTTCTTCATGCTATAAAAGCATCTGCTCATTGAAGAATGGTGTTGTGTACATTTGTGGAGTTGTTTAGGTATTTGTTAGGTGCGTGATCTTCATTTGTGAGATACCCCACTAATTCTTGTCTTTCGACAAGAATCAATGCTTGCTTATGCCAAAAGGGATAGTTATTTGGTTGAGTCTAAGGGTGGTGAAGTTGCCAACATTGAGAGATAGTGTAGCCATGGTAAAAGAGAAAAAAAAAACCTAAACGGAAGATAAGCAATGAGTTGAAGAAAATGCAGAACATGTGATGTATTTGCCTAGTGTTTACAATGGCTTTGATACCATGACACGAAAATGAAAAAAGGTAGAGAGAGTGTTCTGAAAGCTAATATTTCTTATTTTCAATAATTGGCAACGTGAACACTTAGGCAATATGAAGAAGAGTATTTATGCAAATTACATAATGTAGTTGTAAGTTAACAAAAAAAAATATTATGAATACCATAAAATCTGCTTTGTAAAACAAATGGATCTTCATTCTGATTTGGATTTTTAGTTGTAGGATTTGTTGAATCATCACTTTGGTTTGAATTTGTTCCTGTTAGAGCTCCAATATCCCTCAATCCCATTGATTTCGGCTAGATTGTGTTAAGATTTGGGGTTCCATCTTAAAAGGCCAACATTATTAAGAAGAGTAGTCCAAACTCTTATAAATTGATTTATGTTTTTTATTTTTATTCGATGTGAAATTTTATCCCTTAATACGCCCCCGCAAGATGGTGGCTCCTTTGAACAAACAAATCTTGAAATTTGCGTGCTCAATTTTTTTAGTCTTAATCGAATTGAATTGCTCGTTGAAGTTTAATGAGCTTTGATACCAAGGTAAGATTTAGGGTTCCATCTTAAAATGTCAACCTTATTAAGAGGAGTAGCACAAACCTTTATAAATTGGACTATATTTTCATATTTATTTGATGTGGATCAACCTTATTAAGAGGGGTAGCACAAATCTTTATAAATTGGTCGATATTTTCATCTTTATTCGATGTTGAATTCTATTCCTTAACATGCCTCCTCAAGATGGTGGCTCGTTTGAGCAGATCAATCTTGAAATTCGTGTGCTCAATATTTTTGAGTCTTAATAGAATCAAATTGCTCGTTGGAGCTTAATGGGCTCTGATATCATGTTAAGATTTGAGATTCCATCTTAAAAGGTCAACCTTATTAAGATGAATAGCACAAACTCTTATAAATTGGTCTATATTTTTCATCTTTATTCGATGTGGGATTTTATCCATTAACAGATTGTGAGAGCCTTCAACCTTCAACCTTATTGTTCCATTGACTCTAATGATTGTTGAGTGCGTCGAGCTGTAATGTGAGCTATGATTTTTTACAAAATGGAACTTGGTGGGAAATCTCCTTTTCTTGTTTGTGAGGATGCTAATGTGGATAAGGCCGTTGAGCTAGTTCACTTTGCTCTTTTCTTCAATTAGATACCTCCGATTTCCGTGTGATATTTCTAACTGATGTTGAATCATGGAAAACAATCTTCACTATTATGTAGAACGTGTATAGTGACAATGATGCTGAGCTAGCTTTAGAACATATGTTTATGAACATGTTTGTAACAAGTTTGTGGAGAAAGCAAAGGCCCTACAACATTGGTGACCCATTCAAGTTAGGAACTGAACAAGCCCCCCCGGTGAACTGCAAACACATACTAGGAATAGAACATCTTGTAATTAATAAAATTTATGTATATACGACCTTCGGACCTGCCATACCTTGATCAATAAAGTTCCATCTCATTATTGTTATTTGATCTCCCATGAACGCATACATGGTTGTTATTCTTACTTTCTTTCCTAAGAAACCTAATACGATTATTTTCGTGAACACTAGATTGATGCAAAGAAATTTGAAAAGATTCTGAGGCATATTAGATCTGGTACAAAAAGTGCAACATATCTCGAGACTAGAGGTGATAAATTGGGCACAAAAGGCTACTACATTCAACCAATTATTTTCTCTAATGTTAAGGCATATTACTGAACACCGTAAGAGTATTTTTGTCAGAATTTAAGGGTTAGATCAAAATTAAATTTGTGAATTAAAAGTCTCAAATAGCTGCAAAGATTGGGTGTGACTCATCAAGTACAAAAAATGCATAACGAAAAGTCATAACCTTTTTAGTACAGTGAATTCTACACCATAAAAATAAAATGGTGTGATCTAATGGTTTAAATTAATTTGTGCTAAAAGCTGCGACCATCCAAAGAGACGTGTGAAAATTTATAAATAGGACGCTCCTTATTCTATTTTATTCACTCCAAATCAATTCTATATAATTGATTTTTAATTCTTTCGATATCTTTCGGTTTTGAAGAGTATAGTCAAGCATTGGTTCGTTCGACAAAATTAATATTGTGCTCTATTAATTTTGTAAGAAACGTTGTATTTTGGGAGACGGACGTTCATTTGATCATGTTAGTACCAGTGCAGGGAGGGACGAAATCCGTTTTGAAGAGATTTGTATTCACATACATCGCTTCGTTTCATCTTCTTTTAATTTATTCATATCTGTAAGTCGATATTTATGCGTGTATCTTGCTTTCAGTGAGTAAAAGTTCAATTCGATAATTTGCACGTGTAAGTTGCATTTTTATCATCTTTGCATACAAGTTTTTTTTTGTTAACGGAATATAGTTTATGTACCAATTATTCCAATAATCTTAAGACATATTTCTATTGTGCATTTTCATATTCTGTTTTAGTTCATGAATCATTGTTGAAATTCTATTTAGAATATTTAACTGAATATCTGATAGCGCATGCTTTCTAAATTTGGTAGTTCAACAATTTGATAGTGCAACATGTTCAATGCAATTCTGAGTAGTTTTCTTGAAAACATTGAATAGTTTTATGTATGACATAATCGTTTTGTCCGCATGTTATATATTTTTCTCATAGAGATAAAATTATTGCGATCCTGTGGAAAAAAAATTTGTATTGCATGAATAAATTGTATATGAATTCAAAAGGTGCAAAAGGGAATTGGTGGCATGCATTTTTTGTTTTAAAATCAATTCCATAAAATTGTGTATTGGGTATGTACCTTTAAATGCAATATTGAGTCAGAAACCAAGATATCCATATTTCATTTATAAATGAGGTATATTGCACTTCCGAAAATTGCATAATATTTCCCATGATCCACGTAAGTTTGAATTTGGAAATTGCATAAAGTAGTTTAGTTTGTGCTTATATCTTTTCAAGATTATTGTGTTTCCAACATGTATAAAAGTATATCTATTCAAAACAGAGCATGAAAATTGTTTTAGTGCATGTTTGTAATTAATAAGTGATAAGCGAGCAATTGCAATATGAAAGTGAAATGTACAGTTGCGAAATGGATTAGCATGATTTTCTCAATACGATTGAAAAAACTACAAAATTTCATGACTTTTCATTATATTAGTCTATGTTAAGTAAAATAACTACCTTGCACATTCAGCTCCTCATCAGCTAAAGTGCATCTAGCTCACCTACCAGCTGGATCATTGCATCAGTAACTTTCCCTCTCTCTCTCTCTCGTAATATTGATACAGTTACATTTGTAATGCTAGCACTCGATTTTGTTGTAAAATATTCTAGACAAGATCCACCAATTTAGGAACCAACCAACAATTGTCCCTTCTAGATTATTCTTTGAATACCTCATTGTATTATATAATCCTTACGGTTGTGATGAATAAAGCATGAAGGTAAATTAAATTTTTCTATCTTCTCTAAAAGTTTAACTTGGTATCAGAGCTGTGACAATGGCAAACGCCAGTAACACTCCTCAAAATGTCCCTGCACCTGCCTCAATTTCCAGCAGCACCTCTACTCTCAACTGGGAAGCAGCAGCTTCTCGCCTTTTAGTGTTAATCTCACTCAAGTTGTTTCAGTCAAGTTGGACAAGAACAACTTCTTACTGTGGAAGAATATGATACTACCAATCATACGGGGTCATAACCTTGAAGGTTACATTCTAGGGACAAAGCGAAGTCCTCAGGAATTCATTGGCAGTCAAGTAAATGGTGAAGCAGGTACCACCGTTGAGATTATCAAAAACTCAGAATATAGTTAACAGATGTCTACAGATCAATTGCTTAGGGGTTGGCTATATTCCTCAATGACTCCAGACATTGCAATGAGGGTTATGGGTGCTACAAACTCAACAGAGCTTTTAATAGCCATTAAGGAAAACTATGGAGTGCATAACCCGTCTAGCTGGGAAAATTGTGACTCATTCAGACTTAGTCACTCAAGTTCTGGCAAGATTAGATGATGATTATACTCCTATAGTTGTTCAGATTAATAGCAGAGATTATATATCTTCGGGAGAGCTGCAATCTACGTTCATGACTTATGGAAGCAGTTTAAAACATCTCAATTCTCTGAGAAAAGATATGGGTGAAATCAATATCAATCAGACCTCGGCCAACTTCACCCAAAGGTCTGGATCAAATCACCATGGTTTCAGGTCCTATGGCCAAATCTTGGAGGAAGGTTTACCAGTTTTAGCAGTAATAGAGGTGGGAGAAGAGGAAGAAATAGAGCAGGCAACTCTTATGGTGGTAATGGTAACTCCTATGGTGGTGGTGATAGACCAATCTGTCAAGTCTATAGAAAAATTGGTCACAAAGCTAATATATGCAACTTCAGATATGATGATAGGTATAATGGAGTGCCACCAAATCAAAGAGCCAATTACAACACCTCTCCCACAGCACTGATTGCATCTCCCAGCATTGTTAATGACCCAGCATGGTACGCAGATACTGGAGCCAGCAAATACATAACCTCAGACAAAGGGAACCTCACCACAGCCAATGAGTATGTTGGTAAGGAGAAAATCATGGTAGGAGATGGAAGTAAGTTGCATATCTCTCATTTTGGCATTACTCACGTTCCAGTTTTGAATGATAAAGTTCTAATTTTAGATAAACTTCTTCATGTACCTAAAATTAAGAAAAACCTCATAAGTGTCTCTAAACTAACCTCAGACAATGATGTTTTCATGGAGTTTCATACTGACTTCTGTTTTGTCAATGACAAATTCACGAAGGAGGTGATCATGCAAGGGAAGCTTAAAGAAGGATTATACCAGATGGATTTTCCTCACCAAATTACCAAGAGTTCTACACAAGAGTCAGTCCTCACAAATAAACTCTTTTGCAGCCTATCTTCTAGTAGTCCTAGTCATGAGTCCTTTAATTCCACAAGTGATGTATGGCACAAGAGGTTTGGTCATCCCTCTAATCAGGTGATGACTGAAGTTCTCAAAATTTGTAATCTCAAAATTAAAGAAAATGACATCAGATCTTTCTACAGTGCTTGTCAACTAGGAAAATCTCATTTGCTACCCTTTCCCTTATAGTCATCACATGCCAAATTCATAGAAATTTGGGGACCAGCTCCTATACTATCTACCAAAGGTATCAAATATTAAATATCGTTCCTTGATGATTTTAGTAGACATACATTCATACATGGATTTATCCATTAAAATAGAAATGTGAGGCTTTAAGTGTTTTCATTCAATTCAAAAGACTTGTTGAAAATAAACTAGGTTGCAAAATAAAGACCTTGCAGGCTGATTGGGGTGGTGAATATAGAGTCTTCTCAAAGTACCTAAACCAAGAAGGTGTTGAATTCAGGCACCCATCTCCATATACCTCAGCTCAAAATGGTAGGGTCGAAAGAAAACACAGGCAAGTGACTGAGACAGGTCTTACATTGTTAGCCCAAGCCAAAATGCCCTTAAGATACTGGTGGAAAGCCTTCCAAACTGCTACATACCTTATAAATAGATTACCAACACCAACTCTTAAGGGAAAATCACCATATCAGACCATGTTCAACAGAGAACTCAATTACCAAACATTAAAGGTTTTTGGCTATGCATGCTATCCTTGCCTAAGGCCTTACCACAACCACAAATTCAGTTTTTACTCAACCAAGTGTACCTTCATTAGCTATAGTGAGTCTCACAAGGGCTATAAGTGTCTAAGTTCAACTGGGAGATTGTACATTTCAAGACATGTCATATTCAATGAGCTAGAATTCTCCTTCGAGTCCTTAACCTCAAGCAAAACTCAATCAGAACCAATAATAACAGAAACCATAGTGTCATGCTTCTAATTTCCAAGAAAGTCAAATCAAATAACACCTACTTCAAGTCCAGCTGTTAATAATCACTCTGAAGCTGCTCAAGCTGAACATCACTTCCCTTCTAAATCAAATGATATTCAGCATGATAATTTACAACATGGTTATTTTCAAAGTGATGCTGAAACAGAGCCTGCAACACTTAAATTAAACATGCCATAGATAAATGAAGCTCCTCTACAATCAGATGAAAACAGAATTGCAGAAGTAAATCAACATAGAATAGAAAATCAGGTGGGACATTGTATGATCACTAGAGAAAAAGCTAGAGTATCTATCTAAGAATGTGGCAGAAACTTTGTTAAGTGATGATTGGAAGAAGGCCATGGAAGAAGAGTTCAGTGCTTTGACAAAGGCTAAAACTTGGGAACTTGTACCCCCTTTACCAGAATACAACATTGTAGGCAACAAATGGGTTTTCAAACTCAAGCAAAACGTAGATGGCTCAGTGCAAAGGTTCAATGTCAGGCTCGTAGCTAAGGGATTTCATCAAACACATGGTATTGATTTCTCTGAAACATTTAGTCCTGTGATCAAGCCTTCAACTCTCAGAATTATACTCACCTTAGTTGTCACAAATGAGTGGATGATTAGACTGGTTGACATCAATAATGCTTTTCTCAATGGAGAGCTTGAAGAAGCTGTCTTCATAGATCAACCTGAGGGATTTATGGATGAATTAAAGCCTGATCACGTGTGTAAACTGAACAAAGTACTCTATGG
Organism: Fraxinus ornus; assembly: GCA_903798235.1. NCBI lineage: Eukaryota > Viridiplantae > Streptophyta > Magnoliopsida > Lamiales > Oleaceae > Fraxinus > Fraxinus ornus. Next base: position 12,812 of record CAIGRF010382660.1, on the reverse strand, counting down.
TTTAAAGCAGGCACCTAGAGCCTGGAATGAGAAATTGAAGACTACATTTTTAAGCTAGAAGTCTAAGCAATCAATGGCTGATATCCCGCTCTTTTACTTCAAGAATGAAAATCAAATAATTTTTGCTCTTATATATGTTGATGATATTGTGACTACAGGTAATGATAGAGATCTACTGCAGCAATTCATAACGAATCTGAATAGCAAATTTGTGTTGAAAAACATGGGAAGGCTGAACAATTTTCTTGGAGTAGAAGTACTATGGCATAACTCTGGAATTCATCTTACTCAAACCAAATATATTGCTGACCTACTTGAAAGGTTTGAGTTGCAAAATGTAAAGCCTTGTATTACACCTATTCCAGCTAGTAGTAGGTTGATGTCCAAGACTGAGGGTGAACCATTGAAGAACCCAACAATTTATAGGAGTGATGTAGGTGGCTTGTAATACCTTCAGTATACTAGGCTTGATATTACCTTTGCTGTGAACAAGTTAAGTCAGTTCTTGCAAACTCCAACTTCATATCACTGGCAAGCACTGAAGAGAGTCTTTGAGTACCTAAAAGGAACAAGTAACCATGGACTATGGATTCAGAGAAGTGATAGACTCACCTTGAATGTCTATTCAGACACGGAATGGGTATCCTGCCCTGATGATAGATCAGCGTATAGGTATTGTGTGTACTTGGGTGATAACTTGATAAGCTGGTCTTCCAAGAAACAACATGTTGTAGTTCGCTCAAGTACTGAATCAGAATATAGAGCACTTTCCTCTACTGCTTCAGAAATAGCGTTGATTCAGTCGTTATTCCAAGAACTTGAATTGCCTTTGGATGATGTTCCAATTGTTTGGAGTGACAATGTAAGTGCAGGAGCCTTGGCAGCCAATCTAGTATACCATGCTAGAACAAAACATAGAGTTGGATGTACATTTTATTAGAGATAAGGTGATTGCAAAAGAGCTACTAGTGAAGCACATCCCTACTTCAGATCAGATTGTTGATTTGTTAACTAAGGGACTAAGCCATTCTAGATTTCTCTTCTTAAAGGACAAGCTGGGAGTTACCTTAGTACCTTCCAGCTTGAGGGAGGGTGTTAACTAAAATAACTACCTTGCACATTCAGCTCCACATCAGCTAAAGAGCATCTAGCTCACCTACCAGCTGGATCATTGCATCAGTAACTTTCCCTCTCTCTATTGCAATACTGATACGGTTACATTTGTAATGCTATTATGCTAGCACTCAATTTTGTTGTAAAATATTCTAGAAAAGATCCACCAATTTAGGAACCAACCAACAGCTGTCCCTTCTAGATTATTCTTTGAATACCTCATTGTATTATTTAATCCTCACGATTGTGATGAATAAAGCATGAAGGCAAATTACATTTTTCTATCTTCTCTAAAAGTTTAACTGTCTATGTAGATTTGAAATTGAAAGTTCATGGATTTGTTTCATTATATTTGAAAACATATATTATCAAATATGATGAGGCTATTTCTTTTTGTGCTGGAATTGATTCTTTATTTAAAATGAGCGAACGTTATGTTTCAATATTTGCTTGAAGATCGAACTAATTATTTAAAATTATTTTTGTTTATTTCAAATGACATGGAAGCAAATAACTTGCATTAAACAAGAGATATATTAGTTTCTAAGAATTCGTTATGTGAATCCACATAGCAATTGTAGCTACGGAACCCACGATAAATTAGAACAACCCAAGAAAGCCAAGAATCAATGTTTGAAAAGCTAAACCCAATAAATTATTGAACGAAGAACCAAGATAATCACTAACAATATCTTGACCCGAGATCACAAAACTTATGAATCTTACTTTGAATTTATAGAACACCACAAGAATTTAATTCTTGATAAGTTCAAAATTAAAACAATAAAGAACGAGAAGAAAGCAATTTAGCCTCACGATAATAATCTCAATAATTGTGTGTTTACCATAAATATAATGAGTCCTATATATAGTGAACTCATAAAACCTAATTAAAAACAACATTTAAGTCTCAAAGATACTAAAAACATTCCATAAAAGAGTTTTAACTTAAATAGAAGATTACGCGAAAATTGAAAAAATACGCGTCCAGAATGAACTATGCGGCCGCATAGTGTAATTATATGCGGTGGCAGAGAACAAGTGAAAAGCCCCTCCTTTGGTTCGGTATAGAGGCATACGACAACATGCTTGTTTATGCTATGCGGTCACATAGCTTCCCGGCAATGCTTCTTCGTCCGCTGCTTGAACCAAGTTGATCCATTTGGTTTCTTCTCCTGAGCCCAACACGAAACTTGTTCATTTGCTTGTCGCGATTGATGTTTAATCCACTGTAGCTTGAGCAAACAATCCCACCGCCTCTTTGACTCACTTTGCTCGTGACCTAGTCATCGGTCCTCCCTCAATGATCAATGGATCCTTGCCCGAACTTGTCCTCGTGTCATGGATCACATCATCCCCTCCCTCTTCAAAAGGATTCATCCTCGAATCTGCACCGCATCAAAGAGAGAAAGATCAGAAACATTAAAGGTAGCCGAAATGTTATACTCACATGGGAGATCTAATTTGTAGGCATTGCCATTGATCTTTTCAAGGACTTGGAATGGACCATCTCTCCGTGGCTGCATCTTCGACTTTTTTTTTTGTTTTGGGAAACGTTCTTTCCTCAAGTGCATCTAAACCCAATCTCCTGGTTCAAATGTAACGCACTTTCGTCCCTTGTTTGCTTGAGAGACATGATGCTCATTTTTTTTTTCTCAATTTGCGAATTTACCTTTTCATGGAGTGATTTCACCAAGTCGGCCTTCTTCTTTCCATCTAAACTACCCCTTTCATTCACATGTAAATGAATTAAATCCAAAAGTGTTAGTGGATTAAAACCATATACAATTTCAAAAGGAGAGTAAAAAGTGTAGAATGCGTGGCCCTGTTATATGTAAATTCTATAAATGTCAAGCAATCATCCTAACTCTCTAAATTCTTATTAACTATAGTGTGCAACAATTGTATTATAGTCCTATTAACTACCTTAATTTTGCCCATCCTTTTATGGGTGACAAGTAGTAGAAAATAATAGCTTGGTTCCTAACTTATTCCACAAAATTCTTAAAAAATAATTAAGAAATTTAACATCTCTATC
>CAIGRF010382626.1:8471-21337 GCA_903798235.1 Fraxinus ornus | reverse complement strand
CTTGTTTGGGTCGGATTAAAATCTGATTTTAATCTAAGTCAAAGTCAAACAATTAATATCGACCATATCTTTTATGGGTCCCCACATCTTTTTAACCACACATTTCAAAAATTTCTATCACAATCTTTCTAAAAATATGATTTTAATCAACGCCAAACACTCTCTGAATTTTTAAAAAAAAAATGGGGTTCAAACAATCCCTTAATAAAAAGTTGATGGAATGTGTGGTTGAAAAGTTGTGGGGATAATGAAATATGTAACTATTATTGATTGTTTAATTTCAACTTGAATTGAAATTTGATTTTAATCAATATCAAACAGGGGCTATATAGGATCATACGAAGAAAAAACAAGAACCCTAAAAAAAAAAAGAAAGAAAGAAAGAAATAGAAAAGAAAAGCTTAGATCTATTCATTATACGATCATAATTAGCTTTCCTGAAAAGTTTGCGCTAAAAATGAGTTTTGATAGTTACTGCTGTAGCCTAAAAAATGAGTTCACTAGTAGTAGTTGTAATCCCATAAATATGGATCCTCGGGCGACCCGAATCCGATATGATCGGATCCCTCTAACTGCCATGACAAGGCATAGTAAGCACGATATCCATCATTGTGTTCTGCACCGTCCATTGAAAGATCTGCCAGATCATAAAACGTGTCATCATCAACAGATTCTTGAAAGTGTTCCTGTAATAAATTTGTTGATGAATGAGAATCGGGTAACTGGGCTTTGCTCAGTCGTGCTTCAGCTTCTGCACCGCCGCGAATTGTGGCGGAAACAGATTCTTGAAAGTGTTCCTGTAATAAATTTGTTGATGAATGAGAATCGGGTAGCTGGGCTTTGCTCAGTCGTGCTTCAGCTTCTGCACCGCCGCGAATTGTGGCGTCAGCCGCCTTTGCGGCCGCAGCTTGGATGTCCTTCGGTGATGCTGAGGCGGGCCGGGGAAGTTCATGAGCCAAATGTGGGAAGTTAAGATATGCTGAGTGACCTTTGATAGCTAAAGCTGCTACATCATGTGCTCGGGCAGCCATTTCTGGTGTTGGATATGTTCCAAGCCATATTCTTGATTTCTTCTTAGGTTGTCGAATTTCGGACACCCATTTGCCCCAACTACGCTTGCGTACACCGCGATAAGTTCGATGCTTGTTGTCATTGGCTTTGCCACTTTTTTCTCCTTGAACATTTTTTGAATTCCTGTGAGCATTGCCCTCATTTAGAGTACTCTTTGTACTTCGATAGGAAGATGTCGACCAGGATTTCGAGGAGGAGGAGGTGGTGGATCTGGTCATCGAGGAAGAAGTCGTTGAAAACGATGTGGAAGAGAACGTGGACGAGATGGTGGTGGAGGAGTCTTGAGCTAGACTCTCGAAGTTGAATTGTTCTTCCATGGTACGTCTTGTGGCTGCTAGAAAAGAATAATGATGCACATATAATAGGCAATTAAGTTGGGGTTTATAAGATTCTTCCATAAGTAGGGAGGGATTTATTTTTAAAAAAAAAAAGAAAAAAGAAAAAAGAAAAGAAAAGAAACATGAAACATTAGAAAAAGGAGAGTACAGTTACAGGTATGTTAATCAACTTGCACTTCTATATAATTAATGTACGTCCCATGTGCTTTCCAAGCATCTTTCAAACATGTATAGCTATTTGTCCATTGCTTGGTCAGTTCTTCCTAGTAATCATGTTAATATATCTTGTAATTTTGCAATAATAATGCAGGAGCGAAAGGACAATATATGTAATGTCTGACTAAGTAGGGTGCACCAGACACCCGGTTACGTATATAGACCAACTATATTCTAATACGACAGTGTTTCATTATATAATATCTTTTGAAACATGTTTAGATTATGATTTTCTTGCGATTTCTTGTCAAGAGGACTTTGTAGGGTTATCGATATCATTTCCCATTAGTTTCTAGAATTCTTAGGCTATTTTTTGTATATTTTCTCAAGAATCATGCTACATTGTCAGACGTCTTACATAATTCTTAATATAATGTCACGTGACATTTTATTATTGAACTGTTTTAAACACGATCATCTTTTTCATCAAATCACATGTTATCACCTCAGATTATGTCACTGCATCTATTAAATTTCTTCTGACAAAATGACAAATCTTTTTTTCAAACCATAAGTGAACTTGAAAATGAATATTTGAATTAAAATATTTGAATTTTGTTACACGTGGGTCACATGAAGAGTGGGCCCGAACATGTTCAAAAATGGGCCCGACCCAATATTTGCTGACGCGAATTGATATATGAACACTAATTTATTTTATAATTTTATCTTTTTATTTCCTAGTCATTACAATAATTAGGCGAGGATAGTGATTGATTTAATCTTTTAAGGCAAATATCATGTTTATTGTCATGCTCAACATTGGCTGATTAAGCCATGAATAAAGTATGAAATGATGAAAATTAATCCATGCATCAAATGAGCATCTAAAGTTCTATATAAAACTCTACTAAACGTTTGACAAGTTAAAAATTGAATATGATAATATGGTCAAATACTTTTATTTACTCTTTTTCTCAAAACCTTTACGCTTAACAGCCTAAAAATGCCATATTTTTCAAACAAATTAATGTTTTAAAAATCTCGCTCCGAAAAAGTTAAAAGATTAGGGTCGAACTAAGGTCTAATCACTGAAACCTCAATGGAATATCACTGATTTGAAATCAATAATCTACTAGTAAATGAAAGTGCCCAGAAGCTTTAAGCGGACAGATTACATGTAATTCTTTATCTAAACCCAGAACCTGCAAATCCTTGATGGAACTTCTATCATTTCATATAGTAATTCTTGGTCTCTGCAAATTATCTAGAGATACAAATACATGTAAACATTACCCCACTAGGACCAGTAACCGGTTCAAATGCAACCACGGCTTGTAAGAATCGGTCAGGAAACAAATAATACAATTCCTCAAATTTCCAGTCAAATGGCTACCGGTGTGACAGGTCTGTCTAGTACAGTAGATCGCTATCAGGCAACACTGTCTCCATCCTATCTTCTTGATTAAAGCCTTGCTTACGGGTGGTTACGACGAATGCAATGGACAATGAACAATTAAGAAAGAAGAGAGAAAGGAGGAGACGAGAGAATTAAGAGGGAGATTGTAGATTTATTCAATACTGATGGTTTGTTTATTACAATCAAAGAACCTCTTTATAGAGTCTAAAACTGGGATTAATATGGAATAACAATAATGGTCTTAAAATCTAAAAATAAAAACACAATAATAATCAATAAGGAAATTCTATAAAATCCTAATTGATTTTATTTCTTCTGCGTCTATAATAAACTTTCCATTTTGCCTCAACGGGTTTAACATCATTAGCCTCAAAACTTGCCGCACATTCTGGGCACTTGAGCTGACACGTTTCTATAACTCTCTGTACGCAAGGGTTGCAAAACAGGTGGTAGCATTTGGCAATAAACGCCTGAAAAAAAGAAAAGAAAAGAAGAAGCACTGGTTATCTCCTCAAGAACTATAGACTGAACAAACTAACTATGAAAGCAAAATTAAAGTTTCTTATTCGTGAAGAATACAACAAACACATTTTCATATATAAAGAAAACTATCACCATTCACCATATTCCACCATCATTAATGGTCCTGTATTCTGTCATCACATAATTTCGTCATTTCCTTCATGCGTCACATTTATCATCTTTCAAGTTCTTTGTAGCATATTAGCATTATTAATATTCAAGTTTCCAAATGGATATGCAAGTTAGTCATACATATACCTCTTTACTTCTATCGAGGCAAATACTGCACTTCAGTATTTCCTTGTATTCTCTGAGTTCCTGCTGGAGCTTTTCAGTTAGGGATGAAACCTCGGAATGCAACTTCAATCTTTTTGTTTTCCTTCTCAGAGTTCCTACATCTTCTTCTATTCTTTTCTTCTCAAACCTAGTAAGGAGAAATGGTTTAAAAACAAGAAAGGATAGGAAAGACGTCGCATAAACTGGAAAAGAGACAGAGAAATTTCAACCACCTTTCTTTCTCCAATTCTATCTGCAGCTCAGCAACACTTGCTATACTTCCGTCAAACTTTGATTGTGATTCTTCAAATGTGTCCCTCAGTTGCTGAGATGACTTCCTCACATATAACACTCTTTTTTGGGTATTCTCTAAAGTAGCTGTTCTTCGAGCCCTATTTTCAGAAAGCTTCCGAATTTGGTCCGAGTAGGATTTCAACTACGATAAAAAGAATACCAATATGATATTTGATCGGACACAACATTTGGCACTACAGAAAAGACACACCTCAATATTACCTGATATTCAATTCTAGCAGCTTTAGTGTCATAAAATCTAACAGTTGCCTTGCTTTGACGAAAAACTCTTTCCAAGTTACGCTTCTTCATCAATTGGGCATCACTCATCTGTGTTGCTCGCACTCCCTCTAAAACAAGCTGAAACAGGAGGTAAAATAACTTGATGACACAAGCAAAATAAATCCCAATGAAAGCAAAAATACTTGTGCAGCTTTTATAGTATAGAAACTGGAAAAACAAACGCAAGAATCCTTGACAAGAAAACATGCTTGTCTCCTGTGTTCTTGTTTCAGAACAAGAAGGGAACTCGTATGTTCAGAAACATCATTACTACAAAGTTTAACATCATGGAAGTGGGAAAGTAATAACTTCTTAGGACGATTATTGTCCAGTTTCACCTTATTTAGCAACTGAACAAGCTCAACTGCTGCAATATATTTGGTATAAATCTGATTCTTTTGTCCAAATAAGAAAAAGATAATAATATTACGCAGGAGGAAGCAATGGAGAATTTTACTGCAAATGGCAGCGAAGATAGACCTCCCAAATGTGTACATATATGCTTCACTAAAGCTGCCAAAACATTTTTAGGGATGACTAAAGTTTGATTTTCAGACTCAATGTCAATATCAAACAGTCGACAAGGTAAATCTGGTGAAAGTAATAAATTGAAAAGTGTGCAATTAAACAAGCATAGATTTCTTGATCAAAGAGCAAAAGAACACAATTATTGTAACTGGAAAGGCGAAATCCTCCTGTGAGCCAATGATAAAAACATAATTTCAACATTTTTTACTGACTTCATTATCAAATAGAGACATCGTGTCAAATTTTAAGTAGGTAAAGTTGGACGAATTAATTTAATTTCCAAAAGAACTTGATGTTAAGGAAACGCTATTAAGTACTTTTGTAATTAATCACCTTCATGTCGAACTCATCTCTCTCTGTGATTTGCTGCAAAAACTGTAGGTTTTGAGACTGTATATCATCATAGGCCTGTCCAATACTCTTTAGAAAAAGGCCAATAAAGTTAGCAAAACTAAGTAATGCAATAAAAGGATATCCATTAATACAAATCATGGTAGAATAGAAACCTCTATCTCAGAAAGATAGACCTCAGTGTCCTCATGTTTGTATTTTAGGTCATCAAAAAATCTGTATTTTTCCCTGAAACAACGGCGTGAACAATATCTCAGAAAATTCAGAAAGCAACATAATAAAAGTTGAGCTTCTTATGGAAGTTTTTCCAAATTTAAATTTTGTTTGTTTACGTCAACTCAAGTTAGTTATGATTCATTTGACAGGCTTAGAACAAGAAGTGTGCAGTCTTCAACAGTGTCAGACAAGGATATGTGCATCCAATATCTGTCGAACACAATTAAAAGTGTCAAACAAATATCAAGAACGAGAATTATGTTGGTCATGGCAGGTGCAACACTTTCTGGGGCACAGGGGTCTTATTTAAAGTTCCAAAGAGCAGTGGACAAAATGGAATAGAAGGAAATAGAATTTAGGGGTGGTGGCATATAGATAACTGAATGCTCAAATCTCATTAATTATTCTTCTCTCTATCTCTCCACTCACCAGTTCTCATGGAGGAGAAGCTTTCTCCACCATGTTAGACCTCCAATGGGCCCAACTTAATCATCTGTATTTCCACCTTCCAATTCCTCCTTCCCCCAGCCCAAACAAAACCAAATTTCACCAGCAGTTCAAATTTCCACCAAAAATGAGAAATGAGAAATTACGTATTCAAGTAGGCAACCATAGATCAATGAAGCTAAGAACGAGGTAATTACATAATCTGCTCATGGTTGTCTTCATATAATTATGGAGTAACTTTCCATTATTTGTAACTTTATTCTCCAATCATCCTCCTCCGCCACAGCTTATCACATCCCTTTTTCTGTAAGCCCACAGGTCACAGTACATCAAGGATACCAGGTCTTTGTGGAATGACTCTAGTCTCCAACCCTACTATTTCAGTTCTTTTATCATTTGTCATGGCCTTGTCCTTCTATACTGCTAGTCATATTTATCCAACTATCTTATAAATTCAGACAAAAAATTATGAGGTGTATGATGTGGTTATTGTTTGTACAACTATTTTCTTCCTCAATCTGGGATGATGAATGAATTTAATCAATCCATGCCATTTATAAGAATTTCTGTGTCCTGTATACATGCCATGACATTGCAACTTATCAAGTTAGCAATCAATCGAAACACCACCATGCTGGAGGAACAGAAAAGCAATAAAACATGCAAAAAGACAAGATGAGGGAGAAGAAGGCCAACATCTTAGATCCATGACAGTCAATACCAGAACTCAAATCTCAAAGCATATAACTACCCCATTGAAGGGGCAAAATAGCCTTTGGTCTCAATTTAGTTTCAGTTGATAGAAACTAGAAAGTAGAAAAATATTATGGAAGAAACTAAGCAAATACCAGCAAGATGTAGAACAAACCTTTTAGAGGCCTCTAACTTCTGTCTCAGGTCAGCAATCTCAGCTTCTGCTGCAGCTAACCTTTGCTGGGATTTCGCCTCAGCTTCAATTGAGGCTTTAAGTCGTGACTCCAAATTGTGTTCATCAAGAGAAGTATTCAGGCTCCGAACATAAGCCCATGCCTTAATCTCCCCGTTTCTAGCTTCATCCACTTCCCTGCAATCAACATACCCAGGTTATAAAGTGGAAACAATGGCTATTCTATTAGAACAGTATTGAATTTGTCCAAATTTAACATATTCCAGAATTACAGGCTACGTGCATTGGACAAACTATATTGGTATAACCAGGAATAGATAGAAAGGCAAAGATCTGCAGTATAAATAAGTTAAGCAGTGATCTATAAATACACGAAAATGATAAGACCGTGGAACTCAAGTTTATAATATGTGCGGAGAAATAACCAGATTTTTTCAAGAGGAAACAAAATTATGAAGAAGCTAATTGGATCCAACATAAGTGACTTGAATGAAATCTAAAGAGGAAATCCCCAAGAAACATACCTTGAATCAGTTGATTCACGTCTGTACATTTCCCTAAAAAGCTTCAAGTCTGAAATAGTTTCCTTTAAACCACGGACCTGTACCAAGAAAATTGAAATTACAGAAGCTTAAGAAAGTACTATATTTGAAACCAGCCCAAGAAATTAATGGTTTTTGTTCAGAAAGCAGGACTATGCAATACAGATAGTGATAGCTACAGTTCTTGTCTAGTGAAAGCTCAACTCATCCATAAAATGTTAAAAGAGAATATCTCAGTTCAGGCCATTGAACTTTTCCTGATCTTACGGTATTGTCAGATTGTACATACGGCTGTTTTACGTGTTAGCACTATCTTGGATAGGTATTATTGGAAAGTTATTACAAGTATACCAATTAGGAAGCTCAGTTGCATTGTGAAAAATAATTTGACACGAATTTCCACCATAATTGTTATACTGGTATGGCTAATCGAGCTAAGGCTTGTAGCCTCATAGACTCTTTCTTTCATTCTTCAAGCACTTGGCGGTTTGTTTCGGAGCCAGGATAAACAAGTATTGGGGATAGGAAAGAGATCATTCCCTTTGCACTTCATGTCAAGAGAAGAATAGTACATCAGATGGACGACAATGTAATAACAGACATTTCTTCACACTTATATAATTAAGGGGAAAACTTGTACCACAGCTTGCAACTTCTGTATTTCGGCATTTTGTTCCGCTGAACTCAAGGAAAAAGCTTCCAATTCCATAGCCTGCAGATATTTAACAGAAGGTTTTGACCAGCATAAGCAGCAATTGGAAACAAAAGAAATAAGGAAAGAAAACTGCAAGCAAAAGAAATCCCACCTTACGATCGAGAATGTTGGCAAGAGATTTTACATCAGCTCGCAAACTATGAACATCTGAAGCGTCCTCCTTGTATTTATAAAACTGATTTTGCATGCTACCCATTTTCTCGGAAAACGAAGAAATTAAACCTTTGAACTCCATAATGATTTCTTTCCTACCTGAAATTGGAAAAGACATGAAACTTATAGACAGTACCAATAAGGACACATGTCCCATGAGGGAATCATCAGAACCTTCATACCAGGTTCTTTAGGCACTTCTTCCATCTTTGTTTCGATTAGATTTTTTTGTTTGATGCACTTTTCTATATCTGCCTCTAGGTCCTTAATTCTAGAATCAGCAACAGCTGAAGCTTGATGAAAAAAATCAACTAATTCTTTTCTAATATGAATATCTTTTTCCCTCCAGGCAAGATTGCCTTTCTCAACCTGAATTTACATAGATGAGTGAGCACTATAACTAAATTTTCTTCACAAAAAAATGGCATCAAAAATAAAATGATCAACCAGTTACAACCTGTAGTTTCTCATAAAGAGCATGATATTGAACTACATATGCATTAGACTTTGCAAGTTGATCTTTCAGCATGAGATATGGTCGGGACGAACATATACGCTTCACATCCTTCAGATTGCGCTATCGAGAAAAAATCCAATTTCAAAAGATGAGTAACAGGGAAAGAATAATTACAGAAGGGGAAAGCATCGCATAACAACAAAAGAGACATTTCGAAGCACAAAACAGAAAATCAAGCACGAAAGAACTAACTTGCAATATTAATAATTGCCTCAATATGTCTATCCGATAATCATGAAGACGCTTGAGTTCTTGTAATCGAGCAGAGGAGTCGTCCTGCACAGATAACCTGGTCCATTATCTAAGCTACAGTGCAATCAACTATAGACTCCATAAAACATAATGCAAGTGATTACCACCAACTATAGATTAGTTAACACAATCTTCATGTACTTCAGTTCATCCATTAATATAGGAAAATTAAGCTTGACAAATGCAGAAGAGGCATTTGGTTCATTACTGACTGTAAGATTGATTAGGTAGTTTTAAAAATAACCAAAGAATCAAATCGGTAATGGTGCTTCTACTGAATAAATATTACTAGAGAAGATAGCTAAGAGAAAAAATATATAAAAGACGAATTCAAAATGTATAAGATTGGTACGTACGTAAACTTGTTTGGATGTGCATAAGAGATAAAGAAACATTCGCAGTTCCAGGTACGGCTTTCATTTTGTATTAGTCCATCTATCAGATATACTAGATTCAGCTTAGATGTATAACTAAGCCATTAGTCACCGAAGGTATCAAGCAAAAAATGGTAAAATCAGCATTTAGTTTTCTTGAAGACTATTGCAGACACCAAAATAAGTGTTCAGTAGCACTTATCTCAAAACAATATTGAAAAGGAAATAAAGGAATCTAATCTGCATAGTTACTGGATGGGGGTGTCAAGCTTCCCCGTTCTGGTCAACACAAAAAGTTATGTTCTATATCAATTTTAACTGCAATTACTGATCACTTTCCTTCCTTGATCTTAAAGCACAGATCCATATTGGCACATGAACATTTAATATAAAGATTGAGCATACACATACTCTACTCAATAATGAAGTATAGACGAGACACCAGTGAGAAAACAGCTAAACATACATACATTCAGATGCACAGACAAGATAGAAAAGAAGAGTCTGTTAGAGAAAAAGAACGAGAAACTATAAGAATCTCACATTCGTAAAGTAATCAGAATCTGCCATGGATTTCCTAGGCGAAAGAGGCAATTTTAGCCATCAAAACAAACTAAACATGAAGAAGAGGAGAAGAATTAGGCCTTGTCCATCATCTCAATCCAAACCTAGTTCAAGAAGGCTACACTTCCAAAACCTAAAAATCCCTAGAAAGTATCGACGGTGAGCATTTTCTGGTTCTGTCTAAGACGTCTACCTTTTGTAATTGTGGCCGAACAATATAAATCATAAGATTCCAAATGCCAATCAGCTATAAGTCAGCACTGACAGGAAATTAGCTGGACTATGCCAATCAGGTAAATACACGTAGGAGATAATAATCACAGGTGGACATTTTTCAAAATGGAAATGAGTCATTACTTGATTGCGAACTACCATTTCTTTGATTACAGATAAGTAAAATCATATCAACGGTCCCCAACCTATTGCTCAAGTACCAAGTTGTTCGCCAACATTAAAAAAAGAAGCAAATTAGTCCTGAACCTTTTATCATCAATCAATATTCAATGAAACACAGAGTCCAAATCTGTGGTAAATTGCCACACGACCCTCAGCCGTCCAACTTTATTAAGCTAAATACCCAAGTGAACAAATTTTCAGCCACATTACAATTTACTGATGATTTGAATACTTTTTATTGTTGTGATTGATTGTGCACTATAATGAAAGGTCGAGGTCGAACTTGCTCCTTATTAAAGATTGAGCAAACTTGCTACTCGGATAATATATTGGGGACCAATGCTGCAATTTTTCCTCAGATTTAATAACCCCACCTAATCCTGTATTGTGCGTTTTAATGGATTCTGGGTGGCTATCAGTGAAGGGAGAAAAAATCTAGTTTAGGTCAGGTGTTCCTCACCTTCTTTGACAATTTGATGTTCAAAACCTATCCCATGTCTCGACAAGTCCTCTGTGTAATTAGAACATGATTCCAAGTCATCAACCAGCTGGAAGAAAAACCAGAGCCAACATTACAGTCACTAAGTTGACCATACAGCTTGAGAAAATTGCATATTAGACATAAAAGAAAAAACAGAATAAAATAATTAAGAAAATAAACAAAGAAGCATCAAAGTACAATACCTCTCCCCAAGAGTTATTAACCACAGCCAAAGTCTTCTCATATTACTGTTGTTTCTCCCTCAATCGACACATTTTATTATCTCGAGCACTAATCTCAATCTTCTGAGCTTCTAACTTCAGCAAAAGCATTTGATTTTGGAATTGAAGCACTGCTGCACTGAGCTGCACCATTAAGAATTTTAAACTTTAAGGTAATGCCATAAGAGTACAAGATTTCATATGGAGAAGTGCAAGCTCAGCCTGTATTTTAGTTATATGTCCACATGGGAAACACTAAAGACTACAATCAAGTGGCCAAAACAAAAGTAAGTTTACAGCTAAAAAACTACTAACATTTTTTGCTAAAACATACTCCTACCCTATCGGAGCCAATTCATTCATCTCCTAGTTAACTATCATAAAATGACTACCAACATGAATTCATGCACACTGAAGCTAGGAAGTAAGGAAGGAAAATGAATATAGGATTGTAATTAATCATTTAATAGAGAAATTTCGTTGAGAGAATTATATCCATGCTATTGAAGATAAGTACCGTGCAGGAAAATGTAACTAGGTAGGAGCTATACAAACAAAAAGGCCAAAGCCCTTTTTGCAATAACATAAATCATTTGATAATTAGGTCGTCATTTGTTTTAATATGAAAACAAAGAAGTCAAAAATGAAAGGTCATATCATTCAATCTGCTAGCTCAATATCAGTATCTGCACATACTTCCTTTCTGTTTAAGGACCTCAAAAGTGATATCAATAAACAGTTTAAGAAAAACAATTACTTAACCATGACTCAAAAAGGTAAGTATATAAAATCTAAATGTTCAAAAAGATATGCGGGCACATATCACTTACTTACTATACAAGGAGATGAACGAAGGCATGAACCTTTCATTTGAAGGAGGGAAGATTTTCTAATAAAAGTTAAGTCAAACCAACAGTAGCGGGATGGTAAAGAGTCCATGGGACTCATAGAATCATATGATATGTAAATATGGTTCAAAAAGTCATACATTATAGGAATACAACCTAATAAGCATGGGCACGCAACACGCATAAGACACTGCACGGACACGTCATCATGTGATTTTTGAGAAAAAAGTAGGACATGGACATGTCAAGGACATGTTAATTTAAATTCTTTAGAATTCTACATTTATGTAGTATATTTTTAGTTTAAATAAAATCAATAATAATTCAGTTTTGGTTTTTGTTGTTGAAATATTTTAAATAAAATCAGCTATCTGTTATATTAAAATAATTTTGAACTAAAACTGCCAAAGAAAGAAAAATGAATAGTAACGTTTTTGAGGAGTGTTATACTACTCATGTCGACCACGAACACACCATCGTAGTAGAAGTGCCGTGCTTCGTAGAAGAGAACATTTGTAAAATATTCAAGGTATTTCTCACATTTATTCATAGATAAGATGTGTGTATCTATACAAGGAGCTCATGCTATACTAGGATAGAAATTAGGGCTTATAAGCCAAAACTATTTACTTGACTATTTTGGGAAATAATCTCTAACACTCCCCCTCAAGTTGGAGCATAGATGTTTATCATGCCCAACTTGTTACAAAGATAATTCACCCGAACCCCATTTAGAGCCTTTGTGAAGATGTCTCCCAATTGTTCTCCTGTTTTCAAATACCCTGTAGAAACCAAACCTTGCTGAATCTTCTCACGAACAAAATGACAATCAATCTCAATGTGTTTTGTTCGTCATGAAAGATTGGATTAGATACAATATGAAATGCAGCTTAGTTATCACACCATAACTTAGCCGGTATCGAGGTCTTGAGTCCCACTTCGGTGAGGAGCTGATGTATCCACATTATTTCACACACGGACTTAGCCATAGCCCTATATTCTGATTCTGCACTCGA
>CAIGRF010382602.1:40604-92018 GCA_903798235.1 Fraxinus ornus | reverse complement strand
CAGAAATTTCGTCCATGATAGATAAGACTTCATACCCGGTAGTTGCATCTACCATCAACTCAATTATTGGAAGCGGAATTTCATCTTTAGGAGATGCTTGATTTAGATCACGAAAGTCAATACACACTCATAATTGTCCATTCTTCTTTTTGACAGGAACAATATTCGTGATCCAAGTTGGGTACTTGACTTCACATACGAATCCAATTCAATAAGTTTGTTGACTTCCACTTCAATTTGAAGAATCATTTCTTGCCGAAATCTTCTTTGGGGTTTCTTGATCGGTTGAACTCTATGTCTTATTTATTTTTTTATCTTTTCATTTTTCATTTCTATTTTTCATTTTACTTTTAATTAAAACAGGGACAAATAGCATTTTAATGAACATTTCAACATTTTTATGATCTATCAACCCGGACCAATAGCATCGAAACTAATAGGTTGGGGCATAACATGTACAATTAATTTAACTTACCAAGTATCTGTTGATACTTGATATGAAGACTATGTGAATTATTCTCTCTTTTCTTTGTAAACAAATTTAATTAAAATCTACTTAGGTTATAACTTTAAATAGAAAATAAAAATTTCAACTTTTCCATACAAATCACTAAATAGAAAATAAAAAATTGAACTTTTCCATACAAATCATTTCTTCTCTAAGATCTTAATTGCTTCTTCTCATTACCGACTTAAACATGACAATTGTTATCTGTTTCAACCGAAGGCACGTGGGTGGGACACACAAAGCAAAAAATCCACGTTCACAAGATTTGTATTCAACAAAAAAAAGGTACCAAGCATAAAAAACACATTTCGCCAAATAACAAAATAGTTTACCATAAATAAATAAAAAATATATCATCGTCTTAGACATATAAGAAACTTTGGACCCATGTTCGCATTTGTCTACAATGTCCTGAGCTTAATTTGACAACGGTTAAGCATTTAACTATGCTAGATGTATCGAATATTTTTACTTAATCCTTTATCGATTACTCACAATGGAGGGTGGGGACCACATCTTTGAATTTTTTTATTCATGCGGACTTGTGTTCATGTAAGAAATGGTAAACAATTCGATAGATTTTTTTATATACATTTATCTTTGTCCTTGAGCATTTTGGGTGGAAGTGGAACCAGCCAGTACAAATAAGGGACAAAAATACCCGTACAAATAAGGAAGTGATTTGCACGTGATCCAGTAATACTAGAATGGGATGGACTTGACAGAAATGACCGTTTGCGCCCATGAAAGGTTGAATAGGGATGTCACTGCCAAAAATGGAACACTAGGTACTCAACCAGAAACAAGGGAAAAGTATAGGTACCCTTTGTGCAAAAATGGGAAAAATTGGACAGCCGATTTTTTAGCTTTCTTGTCCGTATTTTTTATGTACAAATATATTTTCTCGAAAGCTAGGGTTTTCAAAATTCGTTTCCAGACAATCTCTCTTCTCAGGTTCATCTCTCTTTCCATAGTTACAGACTCACGCTTGGATGTTTGTATGAATTTATTTACACTCATTGTGTAAGGGCAATTGTGTGCAGGAATTGTTAATATTGAAATGCTACAACCGATCTCATCTTTTACTGTAAACAATCCTATGCATCTGGAGAACCTGATATTTTGAACTTCTGATTCGTTCATCTATTAAATCTAAACTTTTTTCTTGCATTTAACTGGTGCTGGCGTTTTATTTATTGATTATTTTCTTAGGTATAATAATAGATGGACGCGGAAATAGCTGTTTTGGTGGTTTAGAGGTGTTTTGTTTTGATTTTTGTGATTTCTGCTAATTATCTATTTCTTCTTGCGTGTTTTCCAATCAGGGGTTTGAATTTTGATATATTTGAAACGCTCATCAAATTGGATTGAAAATTCTGTAGTGCCGAAATTTAGGCCGGGCAAAGAGATTTTAAAGATTTCATTTTGGAAAATGACTTCATGGGCAGACGCTGTTGAGACTGGATCTTCTGATAACACTGGCACTAGTGGTGGGAACAAAGGCGTATCCGCTCCCACCAAGCCAACCTATGTTCCACCTCATCTTCGGAACAGGCCTCCAGCCTCGGAACCTCCTGCTCCATCACTTAGTGGCCCACCATCTGGTAATGATAGGTTAAAGTACGGCATACCCACAAGTGGGTCTCGATGGAGTGGTTCAAGGTCTGAACATGGACGGCAGGGACATGTTGGAGGCCATAGAAGTGGTGGCTGGGGTGGCAGGGAACGGGAGGTGAATCCTTTTGGTGATGACAATGTGGATGCTGATGCGGATCGTGCATTTGAGGAGCAGGAGAATTCAGGTATCAACTTTGATGCTTACGAGGATATTCCCGTGGAGACAAGTGGGGATAATGTACCTCTGCCTGTGAATGCATTTGCCGAGATAGATTTAGGTGAAGCGCTGAATTTGAATATTCGGAGGTGTAAGTATGTCAAGCCAACTCCTGTTCAGCGATATGCAATACCCATTTCTCTAGCTGGAAGAGACTTGATGGCTTGCGCTCAGACGGGATCTGGTAAGACAGCTGCCTTTTGCTTCCCTATTATTAGTGGAATTATGCGAGGCCATTTTCCACAAAGACCACATGGAGTGCGGACTGTTTTTCCACTTGCTCTTATTCTTTCACCGACAAGAGAACTCTCAATGCAGGTGATCTGTTATTTAATGGACATTAGTGATGTGCCCAATACTTGTGCATTTTGATTTTTAAAATTTCCGAGTTGGAATCCACAATCGATGTGTTGCATTTAACATGCAGATACATGATGAAGCTAGAAAGTTTTCTTATCAAACCGGTGTCAGAGCGGTTGTGGCTTATGGAGGGGCGCCAATAAATCAGCAGGTTTTCTTCCTAAAGCACCAAGACACATCACACAATGTTTTTTGAACACGTCATGTTCTTCCCTCACAAATTGCTTCTTCTCCCTTCCCGTATTATTTCCTTTTGTGTTTTTCAAATTCTATTTTGTGGTCAATCATATTTCAAAGTTGAAGGCAGGTAGGTACACATGGAGTTTAATTTGACTACTAAATGCATTTGTCAACAACTTCTAACTACTTTATATACTTTTTACAACCTAGTTTTGGACATAATTTACTGCTGATAAAATTTTGATAATACGGACTTGTAAAATTTTGGAATGGCATAACGTAGGATTAAGCACATGTTTGAGCTCCATTCTCTAAAAATTAATTTTTCCCCAATCTTATTTTCAACCGCACATTCTCTCAATAAAATAATTTTACACAAACTCCAAGCTTTTCCCTACTTTTTAACCACACATTTTCCAAAAAAATTACTATTGCAAAATATATATCTCTCTCAAAAAATGGGGCTCAAATAGAGTCTAAAAAATGAGAAGCTTTTTACTTGTGTCTCTTAACTATATTATGCATAAAGATAAAAGTCAATGGCTATATTAATGAATTTTCTAAATAAATTGCAGTCGTCCCTCATGCAACTTTGGTTCAACCTTTATAAGGCTAATCTAATATAAAATGCCAAAATATTGTAGATTCACAAATATAATATAATAAACTCTTAATGTACACTTTTATACAAATTTACTATGATTTTTTTCATAGATGTTTATTTTAGTATGTTATTGTAACTGTCATGAAAACAGATGCACACACCATCCCTCGCCTCTGGTAGAACATAACCATCTCATTTCTAAAATAGGTTCTATGGATATTGGAAAGTTAAATTTTATCTATTTCTGCTATATACTCCTAAAGGTAAGTATAAGAGAGAGAACTTTTGTAGCTTTATAGCTTCAGTCAGGATTTTCTCATTTATGTGATTTACCATCTCCAAGTTATGATTTCTGAAGCCTGTGCTGTCAAGATTTCTATCAATTCTTGCCGATATCCGTATGTTTAATTTTTGCACAAATAGGCATACTGGTTCCATGAGATTACAATTTTTTTTTCCCCACAGCTATTAATTTACATATCCTCTTCCTAGTCTTACGAGACTAAAACTATATAAATGAATTACATACTTACAATTTACATCAGCATTATTGGTAAAAAAAAATTCCTTGCTCTGACATCTTATATTCCCTAGTAATCCTGAAATAAGTTGCTGCATATGCTATGATCTATACTATAGATTTTGGTTTAACACCCAGTTTGAATGACAGTTTTACTAGGTATATTCCATCTGCATTAATAAAAATAGTTTTTAGTTTTCTGGTCTCTTTATCTTGACTTCTGTGTACTGAAGATTTTTTTTTTTTTTTTTCTAAAATAATATTGTCTTGCCCTTGGGAGTTCATGAGTTCGTGATGCATCCAAGTTTCGTGTCAATATTAATGTTTTTGACAATTAATGTAGTGTGTGCCTCATCTTCAGCAATATGATAGCAATGACAGTTCTTTTAAAAGTTATGCTTATTGGGAATTCACAGTACATAATTTTGAATTTATGTACATTTATAGAGATCAACTATTTATTATTAGAGATTACATGGCGTAGTATGCTAATAGATTTGATATCAGAAGTGTTCTAGTGTCATAAATGTTGGTTTAATCGTCAAAACCCATTCTCCTCTTTTATGTGAGTTTCTACCTCCCCGCATTCTTTCTTTTCTTAAATGTTTTAGTGGTGGACAAAGAAACCCAAGAACATTGGTAAAATCTCTTCAATTTGCCTTCTTTTCTCATATGGCTCTATTAATTTATCTTTTTAACAGCATCAATCTGCTTCAATTCTGATTTAATGGATTTGAAGCTAGAAACATGTAAAGCAATTGAGGAAAAAGATTTAGAGTGTGTTTGGTGCATATTAAAATGGGAGAATGCATTTTTTTGAAGTGATGTGATGGGGAATATGTGGTTGAAAAAGAAGAAAAAGTTATAATGAGAATGAGAAAAATAATGTGGATCAAACATGGGCTTATTTTGCAGTTAACGTTTCTAACAAAGAATTATTTTTTATGACATTTGAGATTTGTATCCTATAAATAGTCACACACCTTTTATATGCCCTTTTAAAATGTTCTGTTGATTTTATGGAATTTTTGCTTCAGTGTAGAGATGCTATTTTTGAAGTGGTCCTGCAGCTAATTAATTTGTTTGCAGCTGCGTGAACTCGAGAGAGGAGTTGATATTCTGGTGGCAACTCCTGGAAGATTGGTTGATTTGCTTGAGAGAGCCAAAGTTTCATTACAAATGATTAGATATTTGGCTCTTGATGAAGCAGATCGAATGCTGGATATGGGTTTTGAGCCTCAAATCAGAAAGATAGTGGAACAAATGGATATGCCTCCTTGTGGCGAAAGACAGACAATGCTGTTTAGTGCCACCTTTCCAAAAGAGATACAGGTCGTTATTGTAGATGATTCTATTTATTGCTATATTTTGGATTTGCTGTCCTATTTTTAAAGGTCTTTCTCATTATCATTTGTTTTTTCTTTTCCCATTTTCTCCTTAAGTAACATGAGATTTATTGTTGTCTGTCTTTGGGCAGTGGTTAAATGCTGATGGTCTCATTTAACTGCGACAAAATTTTCCTTGTTTTGTGACATCAAGTTATTTATGAGGTTTCCACATTTCTAACTTTGATTTGTTGGGTAATGAACCTAATGGTAGTTTGGACAGAACAATGGGAAAAGAGTTGTCTTAAAGGAATATGAGCATAATTTCGAGCATCTTAAAACCAAAACATAGATATACTTGATTCTTGAGCTTGATTATGTAGGTGCCATGGATTATTTACTTGCTCGGTGCTTACATTATTAAGAAATTGAGGATATGTCATTGCAAGGAATGTTATATTCTTTCTGAAGATTGTTACGTTGTTAGCCAATAGTAATCTTCTGAACTTCTGATTGTTGGCATGCAGAGACTGGCATCTGATTTTCTTTCCAATTACATATTTTTGACTGTTGGACGGGTTGGTTCAAGTACGGACTTAATCGTTCAAAGAGTTGAATTTGTTCACGAGAATGACAAGAGAAGCTATTTGATGGATCTTCTTCATGCACAGAGGGCTGATGGAATCAATGCAAAGGTAGTTAATGATATTCTGTTGGATGCATCCACTTTTGTTTGATTATGCTATTTATTTAGTTGTATGACTTGACCATAATTGAGATTTGTGACAGCTTCTGTTTACTATTCAATCATAACACCTTCCCTCTCCCCCTCTATCAAGACCTTCTCTTTCCTCCCCCTGTGCAGCACGCATAATGTTGAGAACTTCCTGTAAATTTCTCTAGTTTAGAGCCTATATAGGAATTCAGTAATTCTTCTTCACCCATTCGATTTAATGTTTATTTATTTGCTTTAAGCTTCCTAAATTTTTTATTTAATTTTCTATTTATGTCAAGATGAAAATATATTCTTGATTGTGATCGATATGTGCAGCAAGCTCTTACTTTAGTGTTTGTGGAAACGAAGAAAGGAGCTGATTCATTAGAACATTGGCTGTGCGTTAATGGTTTTCCTGCTACAACAATTCACGGTGATCGAACACAACAAGTAAGCAATCATGAAATTGATTTTCTAGTAGTTACTAGCTGGATGCTTTCTGTTTGGTTCTACTGGAACATTTTCAGCCATTTTGCTTTGGTTGTCTATATATATGCATTATCTGGACTTATATTTTACTTTTGAAATTCTGAAAAATTGAAGAGTGGCTATTTAAGTATGGTAATTTTTTATGTTTGAAATTCAATTAACTAGCTGAAGAGTGACTGCACGTGTTTGAGCGGACAGTTATCTTAAAGAAAGACTGCAGTAAGCACTTGTAGTAAACTTACATAATTTGTGTTATTTTGTGGAATTTTTTTGCATAAATCTAACGAGTCTCTGCTTAAAAGAATTGAAGATTTTAATCACCAATCAACATAAGGGGAAAAGATTTATTAATCTGTGTATCCTTGTCTATTATACATGCTTTGCAATTTTCTTATTAAAGTACCCTTATTTATAGAATGGGCCTTGACCGACTAGTCAATGACTCAAATGTAATATAAGTTGGCAACTGGGAGGTTGTGTATCCTCTCGATTATATTGATCTTTTTATTCCTTAGTTGTGTGATTGTTGTTTCATCGCTCCCACATTGATTATTAGTTTATCCGGCTTTGATTGACCCTGTTGTTCCAGGAAAGAGAACTAGCATTGAGATCGTTTAAGAGTGGAAACACACCGATTTTGGTAGCTACAGATGTAGCAGCTCGTGGTCTCGATATTCCTCACGTTGCTCATGTGATCAACTTTGACCTCCCTAATGATATTGATGATTATGTACACCGGATTGGACGTACTGGTCGTGCTGGCAATACAGGATTGGCTACAGCTTTCTTTAATGAGAACAATTCGTCACTAGCAAAGCCACTAACTGATCTGATGCAGGAAGCCAATCAGGAGGTACCTGATTGGCTGATTCGCTATGCAAGTCGAGCCCCATATGGAGGTAAAAATAGGCGTGGTGGTGGGCGATTTGGTGGTCGTGATTTTAGAAGAGATAACTCTTATAATCGGAGTGGGGGAGGCTCAGATTATTATGGTAGTGGTGGAAATTATGGCAATTATGGTGGTGGGGGATATGGTTCTGGTATGACTAGTGCTTGGGATTAGTGTTTTACAGTATTTCTTAAAACTTATTTTGTTACTGAGTATATATGTTTTTTCCCCCGAATCTGAGTATTGTGTTATTTTTGACCATGCAAAAATGTGGTAGGTTACTTTTTCGAGTTACTTGAAAATGGTTGCCCGGGTGACGCATATAGTCAAACAAAATTCAGTCTTATTTTATTTGATCGACTTCCTAAATGGTCGACATATGAGTTGATAGATGTTGGCCCATTTGGCCGTCCCTTCAGCTGTACTCCACCAAAATGCTACAACTTCACTACATCAATTATTGTTGACAAACAAATAGCAGGACAATTTTGGCTTATTAGTACAAAACGTAGTTAGTGTGCAAAACATTCCAACGTTTCATTTTCGTCCCTATTCCAACGTTTCAGTGTGGAAAACATTTTTTTCACTATTTTTCAGTGTAAAATGATTAAAATACCCTCAATTTTAAATAAAACAAATAAAATGAAAAGAAAAAGAAAAAATAAATTGTAATAATATTTTCAAACTTTTTAAAAAGTGCAAGTGAATCTAAAAGTCTTATTAAAATACTTAAGCACAAAACGTCACTACATTTGACATTTAATGCGGAAAACCTCTTTACGTTTCAAACGTCTTTGTACTTGTTTAATAGCACAAAACGTCCCTATGTTTGATACTTATTGCGTAAAACGTCCTTACGTTTCATTTGCTTTTACATTTTCGTCCTTATTTCAATGTTTCATTGTGGAAAACGTCATTTTCACTATTTTCAATTTAAAATGACCAATATACCCTCATATTTAAATAAAACAAAAATAAATAAAAATAAATTACAATTGTGCTACCAAACTTTTTAAAAAGTGCAAATGAGTTCAAAAATTTTATTAAAACATTCAAACCATCAGTCTTCTCTTTCTCCCCCTTAGCCTTATCCTCCCTTCATCACCTAAACCACCAAACCTCACTACCATTCAAACTATCTCACCTCCCTCTACAATGATGGGGCTGATAGTTGTGGCCGTCATTAACGGTTTGAATGGTAGGGTCTGATGGTTTAGTTGGTGGAGAGAGGATAATGCTGAGGGAGGAGGAAAAGACTGATGGTTTGAATGTTTTAATAAGATTTTTGAACTTATTTGCACTTTTTAAGAAGTTTGGGAGCACAATTGTAATTTATTTTTATTTTTATTTTTTTGTTTTATTTAAATATGATGGTATATTGGTCATTTTACATTGAAAAATAGTGAAAATAACGTTTTCCACAATGAAACGTTGAAATAAGGACGAAAATGTAAAAAGAAATTAAACGTAAGGACGTTTTACGCAATAAGTGTCAAACGTATGGACGTTTTGTGCTATTAAGCAAGTACAAACATGTTTGAAACGTAGAGACGTTTTCCGCATTAAATGTCAAACGTAGGGACGTTTTGTGCTTAAGTATTTTAATAAGACTTTTGGACTCACTTGCACTTTTTAAAAAGTTTGGGAATATAATTACAATTTATTTTTTTATTTTTCTTTTCATTTTATTTGTTTTATTTAAAATTGAGGGTATTTTGATCATTTTATACTGAAAAATAGTGAAAATGATGTTTTCCACACTGAAACGTTGAAATAGGGGTGAAAATGCAAAAAAATGAAACGTTGAGACGTTTTGCACACTAACTGTCAAACGTAGGGACGTTTTGTGCTAATAAGCCGGACAATTTTAGTCCATCCTTGTGTTTCTCAATGTGCACAATCCCATTGTGTCCAATTTCGTGAAGAAATTTTAATTTATGACATTTTTCTATTAATGAATAACAAGGTGCAATTCAATTTAACAATAATTAGAGACGAAATCTATTTTTACTTGATAATAATGGCAGATATATGTTACGCATTCTATAACAAGGACGATGGATATGTACATGTTTATGTTTCGAAATATTTTGGTGCAGAACTCGTCGTATGTATATATTGATGGTATTAGACTTGAGAAAAACTTGACTACATGTTCATATAGTTAGACCTTCCATTCAATTGATAACAAGTGATCATTTGTATCATAATTAACATTCACAGGAGCGTCGATCAATTTCGTGAATTTGAATAGATTTCCACAATTTCCATGAAACTCTCATCAAGCATCTGTTTGGTACATATTAAAATTGTCGTTCTCATTCTTCTACTTATTTTCAACTACACACTCTTCAATAAAATAATATTTTTTATACATCAATAATTTTTCCTTCTTTTTCAACCATACATTTTCCATCAATCTACTATTTCAAAATACATTCTTCCAAAATAATGTGGCTAATGAAATTTCAAAAAATTGGATTATATACATTTTTAAGTTTGAAATCCACCAAAACTTTTAAAATTTCTCGATTAATGAAAATTTTATAAATTCAATAGTTATTGAGGATACAACAAAATTTTTAAAGGATTTCATTGAATTTGATTAAAATCTTAATTGGGGATATCTAAATTGAAATTCATTAAAATCTCAATTGAAAACACTTAAATTTAGAAAAAAAATTAGAATCCATCACAATCTCCTCATACTTTTTTCTTACTTTCAAATTTGACGGACATGGGTAGTTATTTACGTAGGTTATTTGAAAAAAGATAAGGAGTAGAGTAAATGTAAATTATGACATATACGACTAGCCCTCGTTTGACACCCATTAATTTTTCATTCTTATTCGCATTCTCATATTTCATTTCAACCGCACATTCTCCTAATAAAATAATATTACACACAACTCAAAAACTTTTCATTACTTTTCCAACACACATTCTTNAACAGGGGTATATAACCAATTGAGTGGATAATCCCATCACGTCGGCACATAAGAACCTTAAAAAGTTTGAAGGGTTTGATATTAATATCGGACAAGCAAATTACACAAATTTCCCTAGAGGTTTATGCCAATTAAAGACTTTCCTTCTATTTTCAAAAATTTCAGAAACCTTCTTTAAAGTTTACTTTTAGCAAACTCCACGTTTGCAAAAATATATATTTAAATTTCAAACCTATATCATTTTGAAATTGTTATTATATTCAAATTGTAAATTAGTAAGATAAACTTTTAATTTTGATAAGACCACTTATTTGAAAAAATACCATTATAAATATCTAATAAAATTTAAAAAAAAATATAAAGTGTGATCCTTTATGCCTATTTGATTTACAAATTATTAAAAGTCAATATAAATAAAAACTTTAGAATAATTTATATAAAGCTATTGAAAATTAATGAATATTTTATATTGTTAAATTTAATAGCATTTTTTGAAAATTAAATATGCAAAAAAGTTGGTATCAAAATTTTAACTTAGATTTCATTGTAGTGTTGAAAATATTGTTCAAAAGTTAATAAAATTGGTTGTTGAATAAAAAATGGATTTTGAGACCAAAATGATGAACTATGCGACCGCATAGTTTAATATGGGGGTCATGCTACATGTACATAATTTTTTTTTACCTAATCTTTTACACCCCACTCACATTAGGAGGTGGGGACCACGGGTCGCAATTATTTTATACATGTGGGGTCGGCTCTTTTTGTGAGGGGGGTTGCAATTATTTTATACACGTGGGGTCGACTCTTTTTGTGAGGGGGTACACCATTTGGTACCTCCCCCCCCCCCATTCGGTACAAGGGGAATAATCCTTAATATGGCATGCGGTCGCATAGCCATAGCAGTATTTGATATGTTTAAAGTATATAAAAATGAAATTGAGAATCACCTAAGTAAGAAAATGAAAACACCAAGAGGTGATAGATGACGCGAGTATTTTTTTTAATAATTTTAACTCATTTTGTGAACAACAAAGTATAATTCATCAATGTTTTGCATAGGACACCCGAACAAAATGGATTAGCTGAAAGAAAAAATAAAACTTTAGTTGAAATGATAAATACCGTTTTAATTTATGCTAAGTTGTCATTTAATTTATAGGATGAAACATTATTAAGTGCATGTAAGATATTGAATAGAATTCCTTCAAAATTTACAAAAGTTTCTCCTTATGAATTGTGGAAAGAAGAAAACTAAACATTGGATACTTCAAAGTATGAGTGTCTTACTTATTGTAAGAACACGAACCCTAATAAGACCAAGTTAGGTCCAAGAGGCATCAAATGTGTCTTTGTTGGATATGCTAGTAATAGCAAATTATATAGACTACTGAATTTGGAGTCCAATGTGATTATTGAATCCAGTGATGTAGAGTTATTCGAGAATTCATTATTTTCGGATAATGAATTAAGGGAAATTAATAAAGAAGCTCATGTTTGATGCAAATTCTTAGCTATTTCTAGAAAATTTTGGAACGTTGCAACAGTAACCAAACTGACAACAATTGTGAACTTTTTTCAATTCATGGTTACACAATCTCCATTCTACTCCTTATTCAATTTCTACCTGCTCACTTACAAATAAGGTAGAAGGGCATTATAGTAATTCAACATATTATTTCATTAACCAGGGAACAAAGGTGCCGCTTTGGGGCCCACGTGATTTGAAAGGAAAATGCATTATTGGGAGAAAATAATGTGTATCAAACGGAGGTGAAATCACAAGCTATAGTGGAACACAAAATGAAATATCTTCTAAAAAATGTTAATAAATTAGTGAACCTCAAAGGAGTAAAAGAACTCGAATTGAGAAGTGTTTAGGACCGTATGAAATTGACTCTCGACTTATTTCATTCTACTTAGTAGAAGGAAATGAGAAGAATGTTGTAACAACAATCTCATTTGTTCTACAAGTGGAAATTGATCTTAAAACTTATAGAGAAGCTATGAATTCTCGATCTTAAAACTTAAAATTAGACTAGTAGCAAAAGGTCATTAACAAAATGAATGAATAGATTATTTCAATACTTATGCACCGTTAGCTAGAATAACATTAATTATGATATTATTCACATTAGCTTCTATATGCGACTTGCATGTTCATCAAATATATGTCGAGATGACATTCTTAAGGAGGGATCTCGATTAGGAGGTTTATATAGAACAACCTGAAGTGTTGCTGTACCCAGAAATGAACATAATGTGTGCAAATTAGTCATTATATGGATTGAAGCAAACTCATAAGAAATGGCATGAAAAATTCGATTTAGCCATCATTTCATTTGGTTTTAAACATAATTCTCATTCTCATTTTTCATTTCAACTACACATTCTCCTAATAAAATAATATTACACACAAATCAAAAAAAATTCATCACTTTTCCACCACACATTCTTACATCAATCACTATTCCAAAATTTCTATTATTCTTAAAATGGGTTTAAAACAGGGGTATATAACCAATTGAGTGGATAATCCCATCACGTCGGCACATAAGAACCTTAAAAAGTTTGAAGGGTTTGATATTAATATCGGACAAGCAAATTACACAAATTTCCCTAGAGGTTTATGCCAATTAAAGACTTTCCTTCTATTTTCAAAAATTTCAGAAACCTTCTTTAAAGTTTACTTTTAGCAAACTCCACGTTTGCAAAAATATATATTTAAATTTCAAACCTATATCATTTTGAAATTGTTATTATATTCAAATTGTAAATTAGTAAGATAAACTTTTAATTTTGATAAGACCACTTATTTGAAAAAATACCATTATAAATATCTAATAAAATTTAAAAAAAAATATAAAGTGTGATCCTTTATGCCTATTTGATTTACAAATTATTAAAAGTCAATATAAATAAAAACTTTAGAATAATTTATATAAAGCTATTGAAAATTAATGAATATTTTATATTGTTAAATTTAATAGCATTTTTTGAAAATTAAATATGCAAAAAAGTTGGTATCAAAATTTTAACTTAGATTTCATTGTAGTGTTGAAAATATTGTTCAAAAGTTAATAAAATTGGTTGTTGAATAAAAAATGGATTTTGAGACCAAAATGATGAACTATGCGACCGCATAGTTTAATATGGGGGTCATGCTACATGTACATAATTTTTTTTTACCTAATCTTTTACACCCCACTCACATTAGGAGGTGGGGACCACGGGTCGCAATTATTTTATACATGTGGGGTCGGCTCTTTTTGTGAGGGGGGTTGCAATTATTTTATACACGTGGGGTCGGCTCTTTTTGTGAGGGGGTACACCATTTGGTACCTCCCCCCCCCCCATTCGGTACAAGGGGAATAATCCTTAATATGGCATGCGGTCGCATAGCCATAGCAGTATTTGATATGTTTAAAGTATATAAAAATGAAATTGAGAATCACCTAAGTAAGAAAATGAAAACACCAAGAGGTGATAGATGACGCGAGTATTTTTTTTAATAATTTTAACTCATTTTGTGAACAACAAAGTATAATTCATCAATGTTTTGCATAGGACACCCGAACAAAATGGATTAGCTGAAAGAAAAAATAAAACTTTAGTTGAAATGATAAATACCGTGTTAATTTATGCTAAGTTGTCATTTAATTTATAGGATGAAACATTATTAAGTGCATGTAAGATATTGAATAGAATTCCTTCAAAATTTACAAAAGTTTCTCCTTATGAATTGTGGAAAGAAGAAAACTAAACATTGGATACTTCAAAGTATGAGTGTCTTACTTATTGTAAGAACACGAACCCTAATAAGACCAAGTTAGGTCCAAGAGGCATCAAATGTGTCTTTGTTGGATATGCTAGTAATAGCAAATTATATAGACTACTGAATTTGGAGTCCAATGTGATTATTGAATCCAGTGATGTAGAGTTATTCGAGAATTCATTATTTTCGGATAATGAATTAAGGGAAATTAATAAAGAAGCTCATGTTTGATGCAAATTCTTAGCTATTTCTAGAAAATTTTGGAACGTTGCAACAGTAACCAAACTGACAACAATTGTGAACTTTTTTCAATTCATGGTTACACAATCTCCATTCTACTCCTTATTCAATTTCTACCTGCTCACTTACAAATAAGGTAGAAGGGCATTATAGTAATTCAACATATTATTTCATTAACCAGGGAACAAAGGTGCCGCTTTGGGGCCCACGTGATTTGAAAGGAAAATGCATTATTGGGAGAAAATAATGTGTATCAAACGGAGGTGAAATCACAAGCTATAGTGGAACACAAAATGAAATATCTTCTAAAAAATGTTAATAAATTAGTGAACCTCAAAGGAGTAAAAGAACTCGAATTGAGAAGTGTTTAGGACCGTATGAAATTGACTCTCGACTTATTTCATTCTACTTAGTAGAAGGAAATGAGAAGAATGTTGTAACAACAATCTCATTTGTTCTACAAGTGGAAATTGATCTTAAAACTTATAGAGAAGCTATGAATTCTCGATCTTAAAACTTAAAATTAGACTAGTAGCAAAAGGTCATTAACAAAATGAATGAATAGATTATTTCAATACTTATGCACCGTTAGCTAGAATAACATTAATTATGATATTATTCACATTAGCTTCTATATGCGACTTGCATGTTCATCAAATATATGTCGAGATGACATTCTTAAGGAGGGATCTCGATTAGGAGGTTTATATAGAACAACCTGAAGTGTTGCTGTACCCAGAAATGAACATAATGTGTGCAAATTAGTCATTATATGGATTGAAGCAAACTCATAAGAAATGGCATGAAAAATTCGATTTAGCCATCATTTCATTTGGTTTTAAACATAATAGCATAGATAAATATTTGTATTCTAAAGTATGTAATGATCATGTGATATTTATTTGCTTATATGTTGATGACGTGTTGGTTTTGAGTAATCACAAGTATGGAATAAAAAGAACGAAGATATTTCTATCTTCCACATTCAAGATGAATAATCTTGGACAAGTGGATACCATCTTGGATATCAGAATTACTAAAACTAGTAAGAGTTATCATTTCAGTCAATCAAATTATATTGAGAATGTGACAAATAAGTTCTAACACTTGAACAAGAGAGAATATAGTACTCATCTTGATCCAAGTTTAAAACTAATAAAGAATGATGGAAAGGCAGTTACTCAATTGGAATATGCAAGTGCTAGGGAGTCTAATGTAGGCAGTTCAGTGCACAAGACCGGACATAACATTTGTAATTAGTAAATTTAGTAGGTTTACTAGTAATCTGAGTAATGACCATTGAAAGGTCATTTGAAGAGTTCTTGGATATTTAAAGAAAACCAAGAAGGTAAGTCTACAATACACTAAATTCTCGGCTGTATTGGAAGGATTTACAGATGTTGGTTGGATATCTAGCACGAGTGAAAGTAAATGTACTTCTTGGATGTTTATTCTTAGAGGAGGGGTTGTTTCTGGAAAATCTAAGAAACAAATATGTATAACACACTCGACTATGGAATCTGAATTTGTAACACTATCACAAATCGGGAAAGAAGTTGAGTGGCTTAAGGATCTACTCTATAAGATACCTTTGGGACTAAAGATTACATCATCAATATATATCATGTGCGATAGTCGAGCCACGTTAGCAAAAGTATACAATGATGTATACAATGGAAAGTCTAGACATACAAGTCTTAAACATGACTACATATGGAAATTAATCAATGATTGAATAATTTCCCTAAACTATGTTAAGTCAATTGAAAATTTATTGTATCCTTTAACTAAACCTCTAAATAAAGATTTAGTGACGTCTACTTCGAGTAGAATGATGTTGAAACTCTTGAACTAAATGTCCGTCAATGATAGCAACCCTATTTGTCATTACTTATCAAGTAATCAATGAGTTCAAAATGTAACAACAAGTCATTCGATATATGGATAATTTCAGCATTGTATAATCCACAATAACCATATTCTAATTAAATAATGTTCGTTGTTACTGGAATGTGGGTTGAGTTTTAAAGCTCTTAATGAAGTTTAGTACTAAGTACAAGTATCTCTAAAAGTAACAAAGATACTGGAAGAACTTCACCTAAATAAANTGACGTGTTGGTTTTGAGTAATCACAAGTATGGAATAAAAAGAACGAAGATATTTCTATCTTCCACATTCAAGATGAATAATCTTGGACAAGTGGATACCATCTTGGATATCAGAATTACTAAAACTAGTAAGAGTTATCATTTCAGTCAATCAAATTATATTGAGAATGTGACAAATAAGTTCTAACACTTGAACAAGAGAGAATATAGTACTCATCTTGATCCAAGTTTAAAACTAATAAAGAATGATGGAAAGGCAGTTACTCAATTGGAATATGCAAGTGCTAGGGAGTCTAATGTAGGCAGTTCAGTGCACAAGACCGGACATAACATTTGTAATTAGTAAATTTAGTAGGTTTACTAGTAATCTGAGTAATGACCATTGAAAGGTCATTTGAAGAGTTCTTGGATATTTAAAGAAAACCAAGAAGGTAAGTCTACAATACACTAAATTCTCGGCTGTATTGGAAGGATTTACAGATGTTGGTTGGATATCTAGCACGAGTGAAAGTAAATGTACTTCTTGGATGTTTATTCTTAGAGGAGGGGTTGTTTCTGGAAAATCTAAGAAACAAATATGTATAACACACTCGACTATGGAATCTGAATTTGTAACACTATCACAAATCGGGAAAGAAGTTGAGTGGCTTAAGGATCTACTCTATAAGATACCTTTGGGACTAAAGATTACATCATCAATATATATCATGTGCGATAGTCGAGCCACGTTAGCAAAAGTATACAATGATGTATACAATGGAAAGTCTAGACATACAAGTCTTAAACATGACTACATATGGAAATTAATCAATGATTGAATAATTTCCCTAAACTATGTTAAGTCAATTGAAAATTTATTGTATCCTTTAACTAAACCTCTAAATAAAGATTTAGTGACGTCTACTTCGAGTAGAATGATGTTGAAACTCTTGAACTAAATGTCCGTCAATGATAGCAACCCTATTTGTCATTACTTATCAAGTAATCAATGAGTTCAAAATGTAACAACAAGTCATTCGATATATGGATAATTTCAGCATTGTATAATCCACAATAACCATATTCTAATTAAATAATGTTCGTTGTTACTGGAATGTGGGTTGAGTTTTAAAGCTCTTAATGAAGTTTAGTACTAAGTACAAGTATCTCTAAAAGTAACAAAGATACTGGAAGAACTTCACCTAAATAAATTTCAAGGTGGTGCTGCCTCAATAGAGAATTAGAGTTCCTCTCATAAGAGCTTGTTGAAAATGATGAGTGCAAGACCATATTAGCGCTAAACGAGATTAAGAAACTTAAGAACACGTAATACTTTTGTGTGTGTTCTTACCACTATTATCATATGGAATAATTGGTTCAAAGATTTCATTCTACCTTTAATTTCGACTTTATTTTGTTTGAATAACACTATGGTTAGATTTAAATCGAAAGATATCTAATTCTTATGCATAAGTATTGCACGTTTTTTAATATGAGATTTTATTAAAATTTTGAATAAGTGGGGGATTGCTGAAAAATATTGTTCAAAAGTTAATAAAATTGATTGTGAAATAAAAATGAATTTTGAGGCCAAAATGATGAACTATGCGACCGCATAGTTCATTGTGGCATGCGGCCGCATAGTCATATATGGGACTAAAGGTCCCATGACTGCATTAACTATGCGGTCATATAGGTTTGGCCTATGTGACTGTGTAGATGAAGAAAATAATCGTTTTATGGTCGTTGCTATTTGAATTTTGGTAGCTTTTCATCTAATTTTGGCATCATTTTGTGGAAGACTATTGGAGGCCTATATATATGTGATCAATGTTCAAAGGCAAAATGATGAATATCATTCTTGAAAACATATTTATTCCACACATCATTGAAATCAAAAATTCCTTCAAGCATATTCAAAAAATTCATTTTTTATGTTCTTCAAGTTTTGGAGGATTTTCACTAGCATTTAAGTGTTAAATCTTTTACAAAATTTGATTAATCCTGCTAATCATTTGTCATAATCTCTTTAAACTTCATTTTCAATTCGAGAGTGGGCAAATATAGTTGAGGAAAATGGTTTCGTGTTTGGGTCTTCTTTTTCATCTTCTCATTGATATTCTTTTCGTTTTTCTCCAATTTTCTGATTTTTTGTTCTTTACTTTCATCTCCATACCTTTTTGTGCACCATATATTTTCCAACATGTAGTTGATTTCTATAATAAACAATTTAGATCGATTTTTTTTTTCCTTTTTCAATGAGAAATCAAAATTCACAAAAAATAAGATTAAGATCAAAACACTATGTATAAAAAGATATATATTAAAAAAAATGAACTTAATGTTTTATTTCGTGTAAGTTAAATTTAAGAAAACAAATATAATCATATATAAAGCATTAAGGAGATAAAGGCAAAATATGAAACTTATGCTAAGATGGGGGGGTTTCTCAAATTTTTAGAAGAGGGTGTCTCGGTTATTGTTATAAACATTAATGAAGGACTTTGTAGTTTACTCAAATTTTATTGTCAAATTAGCCATCATTTTTCTCAGTCATTAAACTTCTATTTATTTCAGCTAGATCACTAAATTTTAATTTAATTTCAAATCTTACCATTTGTTCTCTCTTAACCCTTACATAAATTGCTTATTTGGATACCACTTTGCAACAAATATTTCATGCAATCGTTGTGTCATATGCCAACTCCCCACTACGTAAAGTACAAACTACAAAAAGTATTAAAGTAAAATAAAAATAAAAAACTTTTTCCATAATGTTCATTTTATGTTTTTCGTTTCTAGAGGATCATATATCGATTACGAAAATATTGTTTACATTATTATGACTACAAACAAAATAATTTTAATTAGTTTGGAGGACATTAGGGGCGTGTTTGTTTTGGATTTTACAATTCTACAGTAAATCAATTCTCATTTTTCAACCACACATTCTTCAATAAAATAATATTTTACATCATATCAATATTTTTTTCTTCTTTTTCAACCACACATTTCCCATCATATCACTATTCAAAATCAATTCTTCCTCCAAAAAATCTAAACCAAACAAGCTCTAGATAACAAAGTGTGACATACTTATGCAATAGAAACTAAATTGAAACTTAGGGTCCGTTTGATTGGTAGGGTGGAAAATGGGTGGAAAGAAAATGAATTCCAGGGAAAATATTGCCTAGAACTTGTTTTCCAGGGAATTGTTAAATAAGTGTGTTTGATTGGTATAATTTTCCACCCGGAAAATTTTTAAATTTTTGGATTTTTTTGTTCACGTTTGACTTTATTTTACATGAAAATTGCCTATTAAAATGAATTTTTATTTTACAATTGGTTATGAAATTTGTTAACATTGTCAAAAAGTAAAAAAAAAAAAATTTTGCTCGAAAACTATTTTTACACTATTTTTCATCAAAGTTTAGTATTCGTTTTGGCTTCGTTTGACATGAAGATTGTCTATTAAAATGATCTTTTTTTACATTTGTTTATGAAATTTATTACCATTACCAAAAATAAAAAAAAAATCAGCACCAAGAAAAGATTTTCCCACCATTTTGGTGGGAAAGTCTTTTCCTTAAAAAGCCAGAAAATGTGCATGTGTGGGAGAAAGTGGGAAAACCAATTCCCAAGAAAAAAATGCTATCAAACACCAAAAGACATGGAAAATCAACCCTATCAAACACACCCTTCATGTCTTAATTGAGACCAATTAAAGTTTATGACACAATTAAGATTGCGTTGAAAATTCATTGACCGCATATGAAATTTACCAATGCTCCCGTTAATTTCTAATATATTTTCTTCTCACTTCTTTTTAATCACACATTGTTCAATAAAATAATATTACACATAAATCAAAAAAATTTCTTCTTTTTTAACCACACATTCTCTAAAAAATACTATTCCAAAAATTATAACATCAAATAATAGTGGCCAAACGAAGAATAGTCCCTCCCTCCCTCCCTCCCTCTCCAACCATCATATTATGCGTTCAAAGCCAATAATGTAAATATTGACACATGAAAGAGTACAAAAGTTAACGTCAATGAGAATGTACTAAAACCTGTGTTCGGTTCTCTTTGCAGAAGGATAACCGGGTTAGTTCTTTCTCTGGCCTTTCAAAGGTTAGCTTCATATTTCGTAATTCGTAGTGATTAAAATCAATTTTTTAATAGATTTCAATACAAGTTAATAAAATGTGTGATTAAGATTAATATCCTATTTGCTATGTTATAGGATATCCGATCCGAAATTAATAAAAACTAGGAACACAAATGATTTTATATTCTTTAAAAACTTTTAACTAACTTGAGACTCACCTGTTTTTACCAGCAAACCCAATAATTGTACCATCATAATGTTCATTTTTAAAGGAGAGATCATCTTTCTAATTTTCTATTGACATTCGATGTGAGATAAGGTAAAATTGAATTTCAATTCTAAATATAAATATTTTATTTCATTATATCCATTAAAAAATCAAATTATTTGTTACATATTAATTATTAGTTTTTGATGTTGTAAAATAAATTACAATAATAAATTTAATTAAAAAAATAGATATTTATTTACTTTAAATTAGTAAACTAAAATTTAAAAAATCTATTATTTTTATAATATTTTACATTTATGTGTATAGTTATTTATTCAANTTTTTATAATATTTTACATTTATGTGTATAATTATTTATTCAATTTGACAACCAGTTCGATATTGATTCGACACCGGCTCGATTTTTAACACATTGGTTGAAATAAACATTTTTTTTCTTCAAAATTTCCAATTTTAAACAGGTTTAATAATTATAAATTTTTCAACTTTTTTATATCTTGAATTTGATTACTTTTTTATTATAAATTTATTTATTTTAGTGACAAATAATATATCATAAAAATATTTTACATACTCAATTATTAATAACAAATCAGTGCGGATTGACTTATATCCATATTTGACCCATTTAGTTAACGGATTATCGAATTCAAATTTTGATCAAGTTATCGAATTGAGATCCTAAATCTATCTCCCATTAATTTCATCGAATTCAGATCAAATTCGAATCAAAATTTAATTCATTGACTGCCCTAGTCTCAGTAACTGTGTGATGACGGTACTTGGAAAAATTCTTAAGCTGTGTTTGATATGCATAGTTTTCTAGAGAAGTTGGAAAATGGATTTTTTATGGCTGTTTGATAGCCAAACTTTTGCCAGCAATTTGTTTTCCAGCAGCCTCCTTCACGCGCCACTTTACTAGCTTTTTGAAGATTTTGTTTTCTCTTGGTTTTGGTGGAAATATGTTTTCCATTTTTTTTTTTTTGGCAATTAGAACATATTCCAAACTCAATGGTAAAAAAATATATTCATTTAATTGACAATTTGCATGTGAAACAAAGCCAAACGTACACAAAAAAATTTCGAATATTTTTTACTTTTTGGCAATCCAAACAAATTCTATTCCCAATTCTAATAAAATTTATTTCTTTAATTGATAATTTTCATGAAAAACAAAGTCAAACAGAAAAGGTGAAAAATTATAACAATCAAACACAATTAATTATAATTCTTAATAAAATAAATTCGACACAATTTAATTTCCTAAAATTTATTTTTTTTCACCCATTTTTCACATTTGTAATCAAGTGACTCTTAGAGCGAATTGTCATAGATTGAGGTCAAGTCCATGACCCTTCCGTAGCCCTAGCCCATTTCAGCCCAATTTTTAATATTTTAACCCAACCCAAATCCTCCAAATCTCTATCCTTAAACCTTGGTTTCTATCCCTTCTCTCCCGGCGCTGGCACTGAATTCTCCAAGCTCCCACCGACGCAATCGCCTGCAGCTTTCCATTGCCCAATGGGACCTAAATCTAGGAATCCTTCTAAACATCAAGAAAACCTTACCAAAAAACGAAACATCTCAAACGATGCCGTTTCTTCACAGCTTGCCTCTTCTCTCCAGCTTGAAGATGATGTTCCTGACTTTCCCCGAGGTTCTCTTTCTATCTATGTGCTTATTTTAACCTGTTTCTTAAATATCAAAGCCAGTGCTTATTATTTTCACGTGTCTTGTATACTTTTTTTTTGGGGGTTTATAAGGTGGGGGAAGTTCATTGAGTAGAGGGGAGCTCGATGAAGTAAGAGAAGAGGTAGACATGGAGTTTGAGACAGAAAATAGATTGTTGAAGAAGAGGAAGAAGGAAAGTAGAGTGCAGAACAGAAATCAATCATCAGAGGACGATTTTGGTTCACTTTTTGGAGATGGCATCTCTGGAAAATTGCCAAGGTTTGCCAACAAGATTACATTAAAGGTATGATTTTTATAACTTTTCTCCCTTCCTTTTCGGTTGAGTTTCTAACTTGGCTTGGGCAGTTGGGATTTGTCTTGATTATATCAGACATCGTATATTTTAATGCGATATTATAATTGGAGGAGAGTGGTCGATATCCTTTTGTTTGTTCTTTTAAGGTTGGGTTGGAGATGCATTTCTGGCATGATGACTTTGGCAAGTCAGGTCAATTAGATGGAATGTTTTATACTTTTCTGGAATGCTTGCTCAACTTTCGGGGGGATAAACCTCCATTTCAAGCATAATTCTGCATTATACACCTGCTCCATGGACCTACTCTAATATCAAAGGATGTAGGGAGATGTGTATAGCTGATGCAGAAGTTGCAATCCACCACCCAGAATTAGGCTCGAGAATCCACCCAAGCCCACTTCATTTGGGCCTCACTATGGATACGTTAAGAAGGTGCTATTAGGTCATTCTCGAATAGCAATAATAAGTCTACCCCATTTCAAGTATGCTCGTGCATTAGTTAATCTCCCTTGGTAAGTTAAAATGATGACTAGTGGGCAAAAGTTGAGGCTGAAACATCATCTCTTTCAATATGTATTGAAGTCCTACCTAAATCATCTGTATAAGATTAAATTAAACATTTGATTCCTATGTAAGTCGAATATTGTACTTAAGTTTAGATGTCAGACAATCAGCATTCACAATCACAATCACAATCACAATCACAACCTACTTGCTACTTTCTAATCTTCCATTCTTGTTCTGTAGCTAGGATGACCTTCTCTTCTTTTCAATATAATATCTATATTATTTCTTGCCCATCATCTTTTTAAACTCCTAGATTCCTAACACTAGCCTTGCTATACACCTACTAAAATCTATATAATGTGAAATAAAATTTCAAGTGCATTTTTTTCCTGACTTCATTTTCAATGAATGGGACAGGGATGCCATTCAATTTATTAGACGTTATTAGCTGTTACAGTCCATTTATTTTTCATCCTTATAGGGGAGGATGTTTTCTCCCTTACAATACTCTAAAAACCCATGTGTTGGCACTCTTTTTGGTTTACATGATGCATTGTGCTAGTTATCTGTCACGGAAAGCTATGAAGTTAATACGTTTTTCGTTCTTGACATTTCAGAATGTTACAGTCGGAATGAAACTTTGGGGAGTGATTGCTGAAGTGAATGAGAAAGATATTGTAGTCAGTCTTCCAGGGGGCTTACGTGGATTAGTTCGTGCTTCTGAAGCATTCGACCCGGTTTTTGGTAATGAGGCAAAAGAGGTATTTTCTAGTAATTTATTTCTGATTACATTTATTAACTTTTTTCAATATATCAAAATTGATATACTTTTCATGTAATTTTTTTTTTTTGGGAGAACTTCATTTATAATTGATATTACAATTGTTTTATGACAGGATGTAGAAAATAACTTTCTTTCTAGCATATATCACGTTGGGCAGCTCGTTTCTTGTATAGTTGTGCGATTAGATGATGATAAAAAAGAAGTAGCAAAACGGAAGATTTGGCTTTCTCTGCGTCTTTCTTTGTTACAGAAGAGATTAACATTGGATGTTATTCAAGAAGGAATGGTATGTAATTTATAGTGCCTTTTCCCTTTGAACCATTGCTTTATGTTTAAGAAGGATTATTTGTAATAGCTGTCTTTTTCTGTAAATATCGTTCTCATTCTGATAGTCAGAACTGAATTCTCATTAGGCTAATCTTCACTGATCTATGTATCAACTAAATTTATTATCTTCAGTAGTTGGAACTGAACATGGTACTATGGCTAGAAAATTGTTATTTAGTTGGAATTTAGTTCGATATTTGCAATTTATATGTACCTGCACGAACGGGAAAAGTAGTATGCTTCAGTGATATTTAACTAATAAATGAAAGCTCACAATGTATTATCTGCTTCTTGTTATTTCACGTGAGTGTGCCACTGAGATGCATGGCTTTTAATACCTTCGTGGCTTAGCTGTACTTGTGTCATTTTTGGGGAGTTGTGGCAAAAGCTGTCTTCTATGTTTCTTCCGTCAGTAGAGGTTTTATGGTGGCCTGGAAGTAATTCTGAATAAAAGTGATGAAGTTGAGGTTATTTTCCTGCTATAGAGTATTGTGAGCTTTTTGGGATGAGGGAACTGGCCTCTTAATGCTTTTTCTGATTGTTCTGTTGTTTCTACTTTGTGGTTGCTTGTTTTATGTTGAAGAGGTTGTAAGTTTTGCTGCTTTTCTGTGTGCTTTTACTCTAAAGCTGCAATCTGTGTCTCTCTGCGTAATGCCAAATATTGTAATCAAAGAACTTATCCATGTCATACACGTTGTACAGGTTCTCAGTGCGTATGTGAAAAGCATTGAAGACCATGGTTTTATACTCCATTTTGGATTGCCAACTTTTGCTGGGTTTATGCAAAAACACAACCAAACAGGTAATCACTTGGGCACTCTGCCTACCCTTTCTTTACTACCTTGGCAGAAAAGGAAATAAAAGTCAGCTTGAAGTCTATAAGGCAACTTATTTCAGTTTGACACCTGTCTTTCGCTAAGTTCTATTGTGGTATTGTTTAGTTGCATCATTCCAACGTGCATGTTTTCTTTTCTTGGAGTAACCCTACAAAATTTCTGTTGTTTATATTTATGGAAGGTTAGAAGTCTAGTTTGATTTTAGTGACAAGGAAAGAACTTGGAACCTTGTAACTGGTGATTATGGAAATTTGGATCTTCTAATACTCAAGTTTTCTTTTATATGATGGCTCCTTTTCTGGCACAGCTTCTTAGATTTTCTTTGCAACAAGATCAAAATCTATGTTGAGCCTTTAATTTATATGTTCACGTTGTAATTTTTTGCACACTCTTTTCCCTATCAAGTCACCAAATGACTGAATGACTCTTTTAGGAAAGTGTATTTTTTTTTTTTTATTATTTGTGGTGAATTGAAGTCATTTGGTTCACTCCTGTTTTTCTCATTCATTTAGCTTCTTGGAGGTATCTTCACCTGCGTTTTCTCTTTATTGGAATTTCCCCCTCAAATGAAAAGACAGAATTTTGGCTTCTGTCTTTTCATTTGCTTTGCATTCGTGTAATGTTCATCCTTTGTTTGATATTTTCAGGAGGCAGCAACATTAAGACAAGAGTCGGACAGCTTTTACAAGGAGTTGTTAAAAGTGTTGACAAGACTCGCAAAGTAGTCCATTTGAGTTCGGACCCTGATTTGATTTCAAAAAGTGTGGTATGTTCCTTTTGGCTACCTATATTCAATTGCCAACTTTATCCTGCCCCACTGGAAATTGTCCTATTACTTAACATATGTTTATCATACAGACCAAGGATCTCAAGGGTATTTCAATTGATCTTCTAGTTCCGGGCATGATGGTTAATGCTCGTGTGCGATCAACCCTTGAAAATGGCATTATGTTATCTTTCCTTACGTACTTCACTGGAACTGTAAGCATGCTAATTTTGGTTTTGTTCATGATGCTACTTATTGTTGAGCTTTATGTTAAATTCACGTGTTCATACTGTCTATTTCTGATCTTATTACAGGTTGACATTTTTAATTTAGGTAATACTTTCCCTACGTCGAACTGGAACAATGTTTATGCTGAAAATAAGAAGGTAATGTGTTCTTCGTTTCTGTTCAATATACACTTTGCTTCTATCAGTGTTTTGGAATTTGATTTACATATAACCTGTTGACAGAGCTTAAGTTTTCGGGTTTAAAGATATATAAGATAGATTATCAGCTAGCGACATACTTAATTTCATTGCTTCATGTGCTATTTTCTTTTGGTGCTGTCAAGTGAAGCGAATCTTTTTCCTGTTTATCTGTTCTTCCTAATTTTTTTTTTTATAATTTTTTTTTAAATTCAATGAGATTTCTTACTGTGTTCTAACTAATATTTGTTATTGGTGTAGGTAAATGCTCGGATATTATTTATTGATCCCTCAACCAGAGCTGTTGGGTTAACGCTGAATCCTCACCTCGTTGGTAACAAGGCTCCATCCTCTGTAAGTTCCTTTGCCCTCTACCAGCAGTGTGAAGTTTTTCTACACTATATTTGCACTGTGCCAGTGTTGTTCAGCATATGTGGGAGCTCCAAGTCTTATTGATTATTATCGACTTTTATTAGCTTCCTCTGACTGCTAGCTTGCGCTCTTGCTCATCCTTGTTTCTCTGAGCTTTCCCTTTTTAATATCCTGTTCGTGATATCCTCCCTTAAAGAAAAATATGAAGTATCCTACACATTTCCATATGCAGTCATCTTTCTTATTATTCTTAACTATCTCTTAAGCAGCTTGTTAAAGTGGGAGATATTTTTGATCAATCAAAAGTAATCAGGGTTGATAAGGGGTCCGGCCTTCTACTGGAACTTCCTACACGACCAGTTTCGACCCCAGCTTATGTCAATGTAAGTTTATTACTAACTTCTTGTGCAAGTCCTAAAACATGCTGCCCATGCAAATAATCCGTCAATGGAATTTTTATTTGGGGGGATTGCAGGTGACTGATGTTTCTGACAAGGATCTCCAAAAACTGGACAAGCGTTTTAAGGAAGGTAACCTTGTTCGTGTCAGGGTACTTGGATTTAGGCATTTGGAAGGGCTTGCAACTGGTACTTTAAAGGTAGTTACAGTTCCATTTGACAATTACACTTCAAAATGGATTTCAAGGGTCAAATGCATGAATCTGAAGAAAAATTTATGTTATTATTAGTCGATCAATATTGTGAAACTCCTAAATAGAACAAAGGTAGTATTGTTCCTACATATTAGGATGAAAAAAGGAATTAATCTTTTGTAAATAAAATAAAAATGCTGACAGTTCCTTTGAACTATACTTGTACAAATAATTTTCTGGAAAAGCTTTGTTGCTATTTCATTTGGTAATTTTCTGCAGATTAACAGGATAGAGAAGTAGACTTTCCGTGTACAAAACTCTTCTAGGAAGAAACTGCTAGTTGTACTAGTTACTTCGCAAGTGTTAAAACATAAAATAGACGATATTGACCCTTTTAGTCTGGAAGTCTCTATGGAACCAAGGCATAAAGTAAATGTATCTCGATCTGAGATATTTTTTGTTTTATTGAAGAAAGACAAGACAAAATGAGTGCACGCATTCACCTAGTTGGGTACATTTAAGATTTTACATTTTTAGTTGGTGAGTGCAAATGAAGGAGTTAAGCTTGGCCAAACTTTAGCTTGTTAAACTTGACTTATTAGACTATGATTTTGTCTTTGCTTGTTTATCTGATGGGCTGTCACATAGTACTGTATATTTTTTATGAGGTCCTAATTTTACTGAATACTGCAGCTTAATGGGTATTTATATTGTCAATTGGTGGGGACATCCCCCTTTTCCACAATTTGATGATTATGCAAATTAATAATTTCTCTTGGGTAATATATGACAATATTTCTTCCATTCTAACACTGGAATATGTAGTTACTTTGTTTCTCTCTCTGTAGGAAAAGCTGTTCGGTATATAATTTTGTTTCTGTTCTCTAGGAAAACACGTTCAGCATATAATTTTGTTTCTCTTTCTCTTGAGTAGGCTAGTGCCTTTGAAGGTTCAGTTTTCACTCACTCAGATGTGAAGC
This sequence comes from Fraxinus ornus, assembly GCA_903798235.1. Taxonomy (NCBI): domain Eukaryota; kingdom Viridiplantae; phylum Streptophyta; class Magnoliopsida; order Lamiales; family Oleaceae; genus Fraxinus; species Fraxinus ornus. Next base: position 63,623 of record CAIGRF010382602.1, on the reverse strand, counting down.
CCGGAATGGTGGTAAAAGCTAAAGTAGTTGCAGTCGATATATTTGGTGCGATTGTGCAATTTGCTAGTGGTGTGAAAGCACTATGTCCTCTTCGACATATGTCAGAGTTTGAAATAGCAAAGCCTAGGAAGAAGTTTCAGGTTGTTAAGGACAACATTTTGCAATATGCTTTTTATTTCAGCATTTTTCTGGATAGAAACGGTTGGCCTATTGCCTTTGCACGTTTTGTTTTTACTATTAGTTGACTGTGATCATGATTGGCACTTGTGTGTCCTCTTCGACATATGTCAGAGTTTGAAATAGCAAAGCCTAGGAAGAAGTTTCAGGTTGTTAAGGACAACATTTTGCAATATGCTTTTTATTTCAGCATTTTTCTGGATAGAAACGGTTGGCCTATTACCTTTGCACGTTTTGTTTTTACTAATCATTGTTAGTTCTGTTAATTATTTGCAGGTTGGAGTTGAGTTTGTTTTTCGTGTTCTTGGCTGCAAGTCCAAGCGGATCACTGTTACACACAAGAAAACGCTTGTATGCTTTCTCTGGCTTAATGTCATCAAATTTACTTAAAAGAATTTCTTCATTTCACGTGCTCTATGTAATTATGTTTATGTCCAATCAGCTTTTGCTTGATGTTCTGAAGCTTCAGTTTAACCTACATACATTGCTTAAAAGCTTAAATCTTGCATCACATGGTCAATATCCAGCCTCAGGTTCTTGTTATATGACAAGTTTCATGGGTCAAGTTCATGTTTATTTGATACTTTTGTGCAATACCCGGTTTATCCAACAATTTTGTTCTACATCATCAGTTTTGCCATGTTGTTTAATTGAAGTATCGTGTTTATGACTGAAAAGAAAGGTCATGTTTTTACTGCTCCATTTTATGTAGCCCAGCATCTTTCATCTTTTAAATTGTCTTCATGTTCAGATGAGCATGATTTTCATGATGCTTCCAACATAGGGGATATCTTCTAATTGCGATTTATCAATGTATCGCGTATCTATACTGTATATGCATTTTACGGTCCCTCGCCAATATACCTCTACTGACAAATAGTTCTTCCCAATATCCCTGGGCTTTGCATTTGAGTTAAGTTCTGCGGCGCTTTATTCTTCAAGTAATACTTAACCATGTCTACATCTTCTCTGCTCATATTTCTATTTATCTAGTTCCATTTTATCAATGATTTGGTTCTTCTTTTCACATTTATATATTCATTGCTTTGATGATTGCTTCACATTTGTTTGTGTTTAGATACTGTCAACAACACAGATTATTCCAATGCCACCAAAGAGGAAGCCACCACCCCCAAGACCTCTTAATGGTCATATCACGCAAGCGATCACTCAACTTAGCACGCAACCTTCACCTACCATCCAGCCTGCACCAGTCACTGTTACTGACAAATAGTTCTTCCCAATAGTTGGGCCGCCCTATTTTGACTTGTAAAATTGTAGTTGTTTGGTTCTTTGCTATGTTTTTCTAATTTGTAAGAACATGTTGTTTCAGAGTTCTATTCATAAATCCCATTAATAATAATTTGAGATAACTGATCTTGATTTAATTTGTTTTGTTTTGAAACTTATGTTGCTCTATCAACAACTGAGAGTAGAAGGATTCTTTTATTGCGTGACACATTATCTTCACTGATCAGCTGCTGTTATTCATATCAAATAGTTAGCATATTATGTACTCACTCCCTGCTTCTGCAGTGGCTTGTGAAACTAGGACAATGGTAGCCAGTCTATCTTTGCACAATAAAGCCATTATCATAATTTTTTTTTTTTTTGCCTCCGAAATACCAAAATAAAACCAATAATAATTAGGGCCATGACAGCCAGGCTACACTTCTTTTTACAAAAAAAAAAAAAAAAGGATAATTAAAGTTGGACTTGTGAAGGTGATTTAGAATTTTCCAATTGGACTTGATTTGTGCCAGAATCTTCCAGTCCTTGTTCATGTTCTTGCTTGACCTTAATTGGTCCTCTTATTTTCTTTTGGTGGGTTTCCCTTACAAAGGACAAACTAGAAAGCACAGCACCTTTATCTTATTCTCTGATTTATGTTGTCTTTCTTCTGTAATGTAAATTTTCTGTGTCCATTTCAGGTGAAGTCAAAACTTGAGATTCTTAGTTCTTATGCTGATGCAACTGAGGGATTAGTCACACTTGGATGGATAACAAAGATTGAGAATCATGGGTGCTTTGTTCGGTTTTTCAATGGGGTACAAGGATTTGCCCCTAGGTGAGTTACAAGGCATTGGATATTTCTTATGGATTTTGCTTTATAGCTTGAGAAATGTGCTCCTGCTTAATGTTGTTTATGGAATGTATTTACGAGTTGATTTTGAATTTATTTATGAATAAATTTTTCACAACTAAATTTATAGAATCTAACAAAACAATGGACATTATATCTTTATGGGAGATGCATCTGCTTCAGATAGCATTAATGTCTGCAATTCAATTTCCTCTGCTGGTCGTTATCGTACACTAGATTCGGCCTTGCTGCCAAAGATGGTGAATGGCTGATGGTGTGACCAACTTGTGAATATTGTAAAGTTGCTAAACTGCTGCGAGAAAAATTGACTCACCAAGGATTCATCCTGTCATAAACCTCACAAGTTGCTTGATCACATTTTTTAATTCTTCGTTTGTCTTTCATGGACAATATCTAGAGGCTAGTGAGTCATGTGGATATATGTGACTTTGCTTCTTAAAGCACGTCAACTTATATGTGATGAATACTTCCATCTTCTTCCTTACAAAATTCTACTAACTTCTTCTCTTGAATTTGTACTAATTTCACTCAAGTACCAGTATCCATTACCTTCCTCATACAAAAAGAGGTTCCCTATGACTTTTTTCTATTCCAACAGAAAGGTACTTTGTGGGTTTTGACCTCATTAGTCAACGGTGGTGATAGTTATCATACCACAAGAAAATGTTTTCTTCGTTCCCCGAATGATTCTTATCTGTTAATCTAGATTACTCCATTAGCTGCATGAGATACCTCTTTTAAGAATTGTGCTATATTGGCAAGTATTGTGTTACGGTAAAAGCTGTTAAATAGCATTCACCTATCCACGCTACATCTCCATCTATATCTCTGTTTGTCTGACTCTCAATTTAATCTGTCTTGGACTTGTACTGTAGCTTGATAATGGGGCTCTATGGGCATTTTTGTGCACTTTCTCTAGGTCTGAGAAATGCCAATAGAATTTTGGATGTTTTATTTGTTTAGTTGGTAGTCACATTTAATAGTTTGTCATTCATTGCGTGTACAAGCATGTTTACAGCTGCTTAAAAATGGTCTATGTCATAGACGTGCAAATCCTCTGCATCTTTTGCCATATATCTGTGCCATACTCTGTACCCTACCCTTCCTACCCTCAGGAAAAGAGGGATTCAGGACTGTCTAAATTTTATGATACTTTCTTTCATTTTCTCATGGCATTAACATGTTGCTCTTCTATGTTGCAGATCTGAACTTGGATTGGATCCAGGGAGTGAAATAAGTTCGATTTATCATGTTGAACAAGTTGTCAAGTGTAGAGTCATGAGTTGTATTCCTGCTCTGCGTCGAATCAACCTCAGCTTCAACATGACCTCTTCAAGGTTCATTTTTGAACTTCACTGGAATCAATTCCAAGGCTGTGAGCATTTTTAATAATCCGAAAAATTCCCTAGTATACATCTTTAGGTGACAAAGTGGAAGAACGTGTCGCGTATTTGTTTCTGAAAAGTTGTCTATATGTTGTTCAGGATTGTTTATTTTTTCTTCTGTAATATTGAAATCTCACACAAGTGTTTGCTTTTTAGTGCAATTTAAATTTCGTCTCCTGCAATTTCGTATAAGCTGAGTGTGAACTGTTAATTTATTGCACAACACTCTGTATTCATAAGCAAAGTTTTCAGCTGTATCGAAGCTGCATTGGAGCTAAGACATTTATGGTCTTGGTACCAATATATTTCAAAATATTGATATTATTAACCTTTTTATTTGCTAATATCTCTTGCTGGCATTTCGTAATTAATTTAATACTTTATCGTAGTACCGAAGTACTTTTCTTTCAGGTTGTTAATATGATTTAAATACAAATGATATATATAGTTCTTTGTTCTTATGTTTTGTTCTATTTTTTTGTATTGTATTTTCTATATGAATTCATATTCTGTTTTGGAAAAATCTAACAGGGTAGCTGGGGATAACATTGTCAAACCCGGAAGCCTTGTCACTGGAGTTGTTGATCAAATTACCCCTCATGCAGTTGTAGTGAATGTTGGTGGTGCTAGTCCTCTGAAGGGAACAATCTCTCCTGAACACTTGACTGATCATCATGGTATCACTGAAACTTCTTAGTGTGATGGTCTATTTTTGGATTCTTCAAACTTATTTCTGTTGCTGGTTGCAATATGCTTCCTCATGTTTGCTCTATGGATGTGATTTTGGTTCAACTGCATTGCAGGCCTCACTGCTCTGATGTATTCTCTCTTGAAGCCAGGATATCAGTTTGATCAACTCTTAGTTCTTGGTAGTCATCTAATCTTTTTATTCGTTCACCAGTTCTGCATCTAACATATGCAGTAGCTGTTTCACTTGCATTCCATAAACCAAGAGTTGGTTCCTTTGGTTATGCCTGTCAATGTAAATTTTCTTTTATTACTCTCATCCCATACGTCTCTTGTTTTCCGATATCAATAGAAGATAAGAAGGAAAATGCAGTATATGTTTGGTGAACTCTGGAAGACTGCTTCTATATGCTAAGAAAAAGAGCAAAAAATGTGTTGCAGTCCACTAGATGGCCCTACACGCATACACATGCATGCATACATGAATGCACAAAAGGTCATATTTCACTTGTTTGTATTAGAATTCATATTTTAGGCGTTTTCCACTGAAATGCTCATCTCCGAGCTTGAATAATTGAATTCAGGTGTTCTGGATACTCAATTTAGGCTGATTTTAGTTTGCATAATTGACTGTGCTGCTGTTCCTGTCTCATGTGTGGGCAAATCCAATATAAAAATTGATGTTTGGTGTCCTCTGTTGCTCTCTGTTTTAGCTTTGGTAAGCACTGGTCTTCTTGTTAAGTAATAAGTAGTTATCATGTCAGAATCTTGATGTGGAATGCCTTTTGGCGGAAATTTCCAGCTTGCTTAAAGTTTGGTTTTATGCCTTATCTTTTCTTGACCTGTTTAGTTTTGATCTTTACTTCATGGATGAACTCTAGCCACTTATTTCCACTATTTGTCGTCAAGCATAGGTTTTTTTAGTTTTGTTATTTCCTAAACAGATTTTTGAGATTAATTAAGTAATGAATAACATGACACATCTTGTGAAATTCCTTTGCTTGTTTTGCTAATTTCACTGTGAACTTTTGGCAGTTAATTTGTTTTTCATCATTGTAGATATTGAAGGAAACAATCTTGTCCTCAGTGCCAAGTTGTCGCTTGTTAACTCAGCCCAACAGCTTCCTGTTGATGTTGGTCAAATTCATCCTCACTCAGTCGTGCACGTAAGAGTTTTGCTATCTTTTTAAATCATAGTTTTTTTTTTTGTTAAAAATTGCATGGGTTGCTTGTATGTGTTCCTGTGTGCACATTGCTGCTTCAATATTATCTTCATCTAGCATTTACAATTCCAAAGAAAATATAGCATAGCAAAAGAAAATCTGAAAAATAGCCTCTTTTAGAAGCAAGAATGACAGAATCTCGAGTTTGCTAGTTTTAATATCACTCTCTTGCATTGCAATTTTTGCTTTACTGACGTTAGAGTATCCAAATTCATTTCTGAACCAGGGTTATGTGTGCAATATAATTGAAACTGGCTGCTTTGTACGCTTTATTGGGCGTTTGACTGGTTTTGCTCCCAAAAGCAAGGTATACATCCGAATTCCAGTGGCTCTTTTCTTTGTATGTTGCTGTATGTAAATAATGATATGATCCAATAAGCAATACATATTGATACTATTTGTTCGCCACTTATGTTTTGTGTTTATCTATCTATTTGTTTGTTTGTTTGAAGGTTACTGATGAACGGAAATCTGATCTTTGTGAGATGTTCTATGTTGGACAGTCTGTTCGCAGTAACATAATTGATGTACGTCAAAAAGTGGGACGTAGTTTTGGTGTAACATGCTTCAGGAAATTATGTTTTGATCTCTCTTTTTAATTTATTTCCAGGTGAATAGTGAAACGGGTAGAATAACTTTGTCATTGAAGCAGTCACTCTGCTGTTCGACTGATGCATCTTTTATCCAAGAGTACTTTCTTTTGGAAGACAAGGTAATGTCTAAAATAATTTTATCCTTAAATATCTGTGTGAGAACCTAGATTGAGAAAATGGACTTCTGTTAAGAATAGGAGATATCTATCACGAGTTTATATACTGTGGCTTTGAGACATAAAATATTAAAAAACCTACTAGGACTTGTATTGCATGGCGATTTTGTGTTGTTTGTTTCTAGATACAAATCAATTCAGCAAGCCTTTATTCCTTGTATTTTTGGGTATTGGTTTCTAGTTATAAATCAATTTTCAGAACTCTTAGTCATTGTGATGTGTTCAACTTGTTTGGTACAATAATGTTTTGCTAATTTAGAAGTCTACTTTTAAGCGAATTTACTTTCCAGCGAACAAGTTTTAGAGCATGTTTGGTAAGTGTTTAGAAACGGTTAAATTATAAATAGAGTCTGACCTCTCTAAATCAATATGATCCTTTGCACATGAATTTATTAATTAGCAGAGGTTATTAATTTGTAAACATCTACTAAAAAATTATTTCATATATATTTTCTAATGCCACTACGTACTTCTAGGTAGTTAGAAAGTTTTCATGGTATACATCTCCAATAAAAAATTAAACGCAATGAGTACACGAGGAAATACGGGATGAAGATCTCATAGCAGCTGCATCGTTACAAGATCATCTTAAAGAGGAAGATGAAGAAAATATAGATGATGACCTTTCTTTATCTAACAAAGATAAATTAGGTGCCCTTCATGTCAACACAATTGATTTTGGTTTTGAATGACTCTCTCAGTGAGAGTTCCTTCCAATAAATAGTGTGAATAATTCTAATCACAAGGCTGAAAATCAGCCATTACAATAATCACGTTGTCTACTATTACACTAATCATGCCTAATTACAGTAATTACAGAATAATCATATATCATTCCATAATTGAACGATATTAACATCCCCATCAAATTGATGCTGGTCGATCAAGAATCATCAATTTACTCACAAGAAATTGATGACGTTGTCGAGTCATTGCTTTTATAAAGATGTCAGCTACCTGAAGAGCAGTAGAAATATGTGGAAGTGTAATGACATGATTATCCAAGGCTTCCTGAATAGAATGATAGTCCACTTTAATATGCTTAGTACGCTTATGGTAAATAGGATTATCGGCAATTTGAATAGCACTCGTGTTGTCAGCAGGAGCGGAGTAGGAGCAGATTGAGGAAAATCAGGTTCCGCCATAGGACCACGAAGCCAGATAATCTCTGAACAAGCAGGAGACATAGCCCGATATCCAGATTCAGTAGAGGACTTAGAGACACGAACTTGTTTCTTACTTTTTCAAGAGATCAGAGAAGGACCAAAAAACATGCTCCACCCAATGATGGATCGTCGAGTGTCAGGACAACCAGTCCAATCTGCATCACTATAGGCACTGAGACAGAGAGAAGAACCGACAGGGAAAAACAATCCTCAGCTAGATGTGCCTCGAAATAGCGAATGATACGACGAACGGCGGCTAGATGGAGATGACGTGGAGTGCATGAACTGGCTAACTTGCTGGACTGCAAAGGAAATATCTGGTCTTGTAATCGTCAAACTTCCAACCTGTTTCGTGACGAAACACAGTAGGATCTGATAGAAGATCACCCTCCCCACTACTATACTTCGTATTTACTTTCAATGGAGTATCCACAGTAGATGAATCCTGAAAACCAGCCAACTTAATCAAATCTAGCGTGTATTTATGTTGATTTAAGAAATACAAGAGGAATCAGTGTGAACCTCCAACCCTAAGAAGTAAAAGATTCAAGATCCTTCATATGAAACGAGCCTTGAAGATGCTGCTGTAGATGTATAATCAAAGCAGAATCCGTCCCAGTAATAACTATATCATCAACATATATGAGAATAACAATACCAATGGAGCTCTTGCAAAGAAATAATGAAGTCATACTGGCTCTGCTGAAATGAAAAGTGAAGCAATGTAGACCTAAATTTGTCATACCATGCCTGTGGAGCCTGTTTTAGCCCATATAATGAACGCTTCAACTTACAAACTTCTGAGGATGAGGTGGAGGTCAGACCAGGAGGTAGTGTCAAGTAAACTTCCTCTTTGAGATCACCATGGAGAAAGACATTTTTTGACATCCATTTGATGAAGCGGCCGACCTTGCGAGGCAGCAATAGATATAACAGTCCGAACTGTGGTCATCTTGACGACCGGAGCAAATGTCTCCTCATAATCTACACAATATTCCTGTTTATTTCCGAGAGCAACCAACCGTACCTTATATCGATCCAAAGTCCTTCAGAGCGTAGTTTGATTGAGTAAACCCACTTGCAACCAATGGCTTTAACATTCTCAAGACAATGCACAACATCCCAGGTATCATTGTCCTTAAGTGCACGAAGTTCGTCTGCCATCGCCTCCTACTAGCATTCATGTTTTTCTGCCTCAAAATACCTTGTAGGTATGGAAATGGATGACAAAGTATCATGAAGAGATGTATGAGAAAATCCATACCTATCAGGAGGACGAGAAAGCCTGGTAGAACGACGAATATTATTGTCTGAATTTAGCTCGTTCATGGAAGGTAATGCCTGTGAAGTCTCATTAATGCGCATTTATAAGAAACACTGTAACCCATTAATGCGCATTTAACAGATTGAGCGGAAAGTTTATTGCATTCAAGGAGGTAAATGAACAAAATATACACAACCAAAGGTATTCATATCAAGGTAGTTTGGATGCTTATGATGCAGACGATAATGAGTTACAAATTTCAGAACACTGGAAGGCAATCGATTAATTAAATGGATTGCCGTAGACAAAGCTTCGATCCAGAATTTAGGTGGAACTGAGGATTCAAGTAATAATGTATGAACATCTAACAGACGACGATTCTTCCGTTCAGCAACACCATTTTGCTCAGGTGTACAAGGACAAGAATTTTGGGAGACAATCCCTTTTTTATGAAGAAAATCATGAAATTTTAGAGACATATATTCTCCTCCTGAATCAGACCTTAACATTTTAATAGCCGAAGAAAATTGAGTTTCAACATAAGCGACAAATTGTTGAAATACAGAAAATACCTCAGATTTAGAACGAAGAAAATAAATCTAGGTATACTTGCTATAATCATCGATGAATGTAACAAAGTATTTATAATGTGCATGAGATATAATCGGAGCCATACCCCATAGATCACTAAGAATCAAATCAAACATTCTTTCAGCACGACTACTATGAGAAGGAAAGGAAAGAGATTTACTTTTTCTTAATTTGCATGTGGAACAATCAAAAGAAATATGAGATGAAAATTTATCTTTATTGCCTAACAACCAGAGTTTATTAAATGAGACAAAACAATAGGGTTAGGATGACCCAAACGTTTGTGTCATATTTCACCCTTATTGTTAACTTTATTACAAGCCATAGAAATAACATATGGAATGGAAAATTGTAAAGGAAACAACCGACCAACTTTAGGCCCCTTCATGAGTATCTTCCTCGACTCCTGATCTTGCACAATACAGCCATCACGAGAAATCGAATATCAAAGTCATTTTCAAACAATTGTCCTACAGATATAAGACTAGTGGAAAGTGTAGGAGATACGAGAACATCTTTAACAATGAATTAACATCTCCAACAGCATAGATAGGTAACCGACTACCATTAGCAATCTGAATGTATGAGGATCCCCTATATGTCCGAATATTGCTAAGAGTATCATAAGAACTAGTCATATGTTAGATGCACCAGAATCAACAAGCCATGATGATGATGGTAGAGAATTGTTACCTTGAAGTCCCAATGATGAAAATGCTGAAATAATCATTTACTGGACCATCTCAGGAGTAAGAACAGGTGAATTACTAGCAGTGGAAGAAGATGTACCAACTATAGCCTGATAGGCATTGGCTTGACGATTCTGAGATCGAGTGGAGCATTCTGTAATTGTATGCCCTGGTTTCTTGCAATAGTTGCAATACTTCTTCGCACAGTGAGCAGCAATATGTCCATATTCCTTGCAGCTAAAGCATTGGACCTTCTGCATGTCTCTACCCTTGCCTTTCCTTTGAGCAGCATATGCAACTGCATTAATTGGTAGTTTGTCTTGCTAGTAAGTGGCATGTGTAGCAAGACGTTGCTCCTCCCGAAGTAACTCCCCGAAGCATACATCCAAAGAAGGAGTCGGATCACGATTCATTAAATTAGATCGAGTTACTTCGAACTCAGGCCACAACTTCATAAAAAACTGACCTCTCTTGCTTTGTTCAGGAACTTCTTGAACTGTAGCGAGAGAGGCATCCGGTACCTTGGCATAAATCATATTAGCATATTCGGCCCACAAAGTTTGAAACCCAGAAAAATATTCTTGAACGGATAGCCCGCCTTGAGTATAACTAGCCATGTCATACTCCAATTGAAATCGTCGTACTGTATTATCGTGGTGGTAATCTTTCTTCAGATATTCCCACATACTCTTAGCAGTCTTATACGGCCTTAGATTCAGAACAATCATAGGGTCAATAGACCTTAAAATCCAAGTCATAACGCGAGCATATTTGATCTTCCAGTTTGCCAGTTCTTTAGTGGGAGCAGGATCGCCTCCATTAATATGACCCCATAATTCTTTTCCAGTAACGAATACGAATAAACGAAATTGAAATTCCTAGGTAAAATAATTTATACTTGTGAATTTCACGCCAAAAAAATCTGAATTTCCAATAGACGTTTTTTTTAAACAATTGAAATAATATTAATAAAAAATAGGCCCAATCCCTCAGCCCAATTCGTTTGGCCCAATTTAGAAATGAATTTTTAAAGAGGCTAAACCAACCACAAGCCCAACACTCGATCCCAAATTCTCAAGCCCAAATAGTTAGGCCCAATTGAAAATAAACTTCAAAACAACAGAAGCCCAAATCCTCAAGCCCTATCTCACGATCTCTCCAAATCGCCATAAGCTCCTCGACGCCAGAAGATCCCGACAATGACCAGCGTTGGAAACCACCACCTTCTCCGACGCGAAGAGCCGGATTTCAAAATAGCAGGAACCCAATTCGATGGCACAGATAGAGGTGACAACGCCTGCACCTACAGTCTTCTCCGATGCACAGAATCGGAGTCGACGACACAGAGGCGAAAACTCAAATTGCCTTAAAAACTCCACGCAAGGATTCCACATAATTGACGCCTACCACAGTGATGTGATCCGCCAGGTGAGTCTGAATACCCAAAAGAACCTTCTTTTAGATTAATGGCTCTGATACCATGTCAACACAGTTGATTTTGGTTTTGAATGACTCTCAGTGAGAGTTCCTTCCAATAAATAGTGTGAATAATTCTAATTACAAGGTTGAAAATCAGCCATTACAATAATCACGTCATCTACTATTACACTAATCATGCCTAATTACGCCTAATTACAGAATAATCATATATCATCCCATAATTGGACGATATTAACACTTCTTTCATATATTTTTCTGAACTTTTTCAAATCCCACATGTTGTAGCTCATAGGGTACTTTGAAGTATGCAGTTCGAGATTTCGATAATCAGGAAGAAATCGACTACTCTAGATAGATGGTTCTCTAAGAAATGTAATTATACTAATTTTTTTTTTTTTTTATATTTTCTATTAATTATTATACTGTAGAACTATTAAATTGTGGCTAAAGAATGCGGTTGGTTCCATTAAATTTTCTTAAACGTCAGAAGTTATTAATTATTTGGACATTAGCCTGTACGTGGAAATGAGTGGTGGATAAGTGAATATTATTTGTGGGTGTTTCAAAATGTCTGGATAAAAAGTCATTGAGTATTTATAAACATGAGCCAAACGTAGGCTTCAAATAAATTATTTTTTGGTGAATGTTAGAAATAAGTTGCTTATTTTACATCATAGTAAGAGTTACTCTTCAAAAAGTACTTTTTGACTTAAATGTAAGAAGTAAGTTATCCAAATATGTTTTGAGACAAATTATTTACTTAAAATGTAACTTTACATTTTTTTAGGCTAAGCCAAACATGTATTCTTAATTAAGCTTGTACATAGAATTCTGATCCTATAGCTATTATTTTATCTACTTGGGCATCAGAGGATGAGATATAGATGCAGGAGATTTGATCTTGTTACCTGTGGTTTAGGGTTGGTTTTTCTGCTGTAGTTTTCCAAAATTTATGGTTAGCTCTTATGCTTCCGTGATTGAATATTTTACTCAACTCGAAGGAATTAAAATATTTTACTGTCTTCTCAGATTGCTAAGCTGCAGTCATTGGACTTGAAGGATTCTGGGTTGAGATGGGTCGATGGATTCAATATTGGCAATGTTATCGAGGGAAAGGTTCATGAAACTAAAGATTTTGGAGTTGTTATAAGTTTTGAGAAGTATATTGACGTGTTTGGCTTCATATCACATTATCAATGTAAGTCATTTTGTAGAAAATTGGCAAGAGAAAGTTGTATTTAAAAATAATATTCACAATAAAATTCTTTGCAGTAGCTGGAAACACCCTGGAAAGGGGCTCCATTATCCGGGCTTCAGTTCTTGACGTTTCCAAGATTGAGCGCCTTGTGGATTTATCTTTAAAGCTAGAGTTTGTTGATAAATCAAAAGGAGAGAGATCTACTGTGCTTACTCACAAGAAGGTTAGTTATAACACCTATTGCATCGAGTGGGTCTCTTTCTCTTTTGCAATGTCTCCTTGGGCATAGCTTCTGTGTTGTTATTCTTTTAAGAGCCATTAGTTTTTTTTCTATTTGTTTGTCTTGTGAGGTGTTGTAGGTTCTAGATGGTTCTGTGCTCTTAAGATTGTGGATTCTGAAGTCCAGCTTCCCTTTCCCTTTCCCTTTTATTGTGTGATTTATACCGATTCTTACTGCAGAAACGCAAAAGAGAAAGACACGAAGAGTTGGAAGTAAATCAAACCATAAATGCAGTAGTCGAGATTGTGAAAGAAAATTACTTGGCATGTGTTCTTCCTTTTATTTTCACTTAATCATTTACTTCGTGAGCATTACTAGAATAATCGCACTACTATTTACTGTGATATTTCATTTTTGGACAGGTTCTTTCAATTCCGTCATATAATTTTACTGTAGGCTATGCATCGTTGACTGATTACAATACTCAAAACCACTCTCAGAAGCAGTTCACTGTTGGACAAAGGTAACTCAGCAATTGCTCCTCCTGTCCTGGGCTGGCAGTCGTGTAGCGATCTTCTTTTCGTGTCTTCAAAGGTGGTGGTAGTGGTGGTGTATATTGAACTACAGTGCACTCAAAGCTAATAATAACCACATCTGACTTTCATGTTCTGGCCATTAGATAGATAATGTTTCCAGTGAAAATCAGAAAAATGAATGCGTTCCCGGTAGAGATTGTTGGACAGATAATCTAGCTTTTTAAATACGAGTCATAGAGGGCTTTTTGGTTCCATTAGCCACGTATACTGTCTGGATTTATCATATTATGCTAGAGGTGCCAGGTAAAATAAGCTAAAAGAAGACAATCAGAGATAAGATACTGTGATTATTTTAAAGGTAAAAAGCACAAGGCTGGCATTGCGGCATTTGCCTTTCATTTTTTATTTTGAAGTTTTAGAAAGGAAAATGTTTTGAAGATAAAAAACTACAATGAACTTCAGGTGATATGGGACGGGATCAATATGTACTCAAATCAGTTAAGCACGCAAGGCATAACAAAATTTACAGGAGCTGTATCTCAATATAAAAACATGAAAAAAATGTGATTGCATTTAATATCTGATGTTCATCCATGAGAAATGTAAGGAGACCTGGGGGTCCTTATTAATTGCTCTTCTTTAGCATCATAAGGTGACTGGTGACGTGAAGTATTCTCAAACATCAAAAGGTTTGCTTCGACTGCAAAGATGTGCCTTTTATGGATATCTCACATGCCTGGTACATGGATTCTGCTATGGCTACCAAGTGTGTTGACACCCCCACATGCTCCCTTTCATGTGCTGTTACCTTGTGTGTGGGTGGGTGGTGGTTCATTTAAGAAATGAATCTGAAGAATGTGTCCTCGTTAACTTGCCACTTGTCAGCTACTTTGCTGCTTGGTATAGCTGTTAAATTGGAATATCTATTCCGTGCAGTGTTGTTGCCACCATAATGGCTCTTCCAGCTCCTTCAACCCATGGAAGATTGCTGTTGCTCCTCAAATCTGTTAGTGATGGTGTGGAGACATCCAGTTCCAAGAGAGCAAAGAAGAAATCTAGCTATGACATTGGATCTATGGTGCAGGTGGAGGTGTGGATCTCAACTTTGGAACATTCAAGAACTGAATTAATATTTCTAAAGCCCTTTTTAAAATTTTATTGTTACTGGTTTTCATATGCTTGTCTTTTATTGATTTACAGATCATTGAAATAAAGCCTCTTGAACTGAGGGTGAAATTTGGTTCCGGGTTTCACGGGAGGATACATATAACAGAGGTCGGCAGTTCTTGGCATTTTCATTTGGTTGATGGTTGATTTCTGTTCTGTTTCAGTTCAACAATTTCCTATTCGTGTAGTTCTAAATGATTTAAATATGTATCGACCAGCGACTGATGATAATTCTACCTATTTGTGTAGTTCTAAATGATTTAAATATGTATCGACAGGCGACTGATGATAATTCTACTGAGATTTTGTGTAGTTCTAAATGATTTAAATATGTATCGACAGGCGACTGATGATAATTCTACTGAGAATCCGTTTAGTAACTGCAGAATTGGTCAAACATTAACAGCAAGGGTTGTCTCGAAGGGTAATAAGTTGGAAAATAACAGAGGAAGACATCAATGGGAGTTATCTATTAAGCCTTCCTTGCTTAAAGGTAAAATATCATCATATCATCCATCCTATCACACTTCGCTTTTCAGGACACACATCCTAGGTTGTAAAAAGACTTGTTGTTTATCTGGGTTTTTAATTGAACAACATTGTCATTGAGAAACTAATTATCCCAAAAGCTTTGCTTATTACTTGGAATCATTTTCAGAATTCATTTTTTTTTTTTTTTTTCTGTTTTTCATGTCTTGTTTTAGATTGTTTTTTATGGTGACCCCTCTAGTTGGTGCTACCTTTTTTGGTTAATGCATTTGAATTACATCGCTACAGGGCCTAATGTCATGGATGGTGGGTTGCTGACCAAAGATTTTACTTATTTGTATGGCCAACGCGTGTCCGGTTTTGTGTACAAGGTTGATCGTGATTGGGCCTGGCTAACTATCTCTCGAGATGTGAAGGCTCAGTTGTATATTCTTGATAGCACATATGAGCCTGCTGAACTTGCAGTATTCCAGAAACGGTGTTATGTGGGCAAAGCTCTTTCAGGTTATATTCTGAGTGCAAATAAGGAGAAGAAGCTGTTGCGTCTGGTTGTGAAGCCATTGGCTGTTGGTCCAATGGAAGTCAGAGAAAATGGTTCGAGTAGTCTCCTAGCATGCCACATAAGTGAAGGCAGCGTCATTGGTGGTAGAATTTCCAAAATTCTTCCTGGTGTTGGTGGATTGCTTGTTCAAATTGATCAGCACCTCTATGGTAAGGTTCATTTTACTGAACTGGTGGACTCATGGATCTCCAACCCACTTTCTGGTTATCACGAAGGACAGTTTGTGAAATGCAAAGTCCTGGAAGTTAATTGTTCTGTCGAGGGCAAAGTCCATGTTGATTTATCATTGCGGTCAACTTCAGTTGATTCTCTTGGCCAAGGATTCACTGAACTCAGTAGTGGCATGTAAGTCTACTGTTTAACTAAGTATGAATAATGGATTAATATTATAGAAATTTTTTATTTCTGTACTGGGGGATAAGTTGAGAGAGTCGAGGGACTGGTAGAGTATGGAGGAATAGCAAACTTAGACTTAGTTGCCTTCGCTTTTTTTTTTTTTTCTTCTTCTCTAATAAAGATCTTCCTGTTCTTGCCTGCTTGCTATTGAAATGATGAATAAAAGATACTTCATCTTTCATTCCTTCCTTTTCTTTTGTAACATTTTGTTGATCCGCTCCCTTCCCCAATCTTCACTCTTAGTGTAAAATATCTTTGAACTATCAGCTGTCGCTTGATGCCATTATTGAGTTCTCGCTATAAGCCCAATTGATATAACTAATGCATGTCTGTATCAAAAGTCTAAATTGATTAGTTTGTATGGTAAATATTATGCTAGTCATTTCATTTTTTGGTGTCTAAATGCCTAAAATTTTGAGCTGATCTCTTCAAAGTTCACTTTCTTTCTTTCTTCCTTTTTTTTTTCTTTTTTATTAAGAGCGAATATCTCTAACTTATATATGATTGATGTGTAGGCATCAATTCATACAGTGATATTTGTTATCAAGCTATGAATAACCGTACAAATACATGTGAATAACGGTACAAATACACGTGGGCATGTATGACTTCATGCATCCATGTTAATCCGATAGAAGTGAAATATGTACAAAATGGACAAATATGGAACTGTATTTGTTAACTGGATGATGTTCAGTGTCCTGCCTTAGTATAGATTTACGAGGGTATTTGATGAAGCTGATTTTTGCTAATATGCGTATTTCCTAGTTTGTCCTTATAATAGTTAATTGTTTGCAGCCCTTCTTCTGGCCAACGTGTGGACAAGATAGAAGATCTTCATCCTGACATGTTTGTACAGGTGTCAAAAACTTTTCCTCTATGAATGCTTCTAGGACTTTTCTTCTCTTCTAGTGAGAGAATGTTTTCATGCTTCAGTTTTTGGTTAGCTGTAGAGGTGTTTTGGTTGAAATATGTGATCCTTTTTGCTTTGGTGTTCACTTACTCCTTGTTTTTTGAGATATTGATTCTGCAGTGATTTTTTGGGTACTTCAATATGAGTAGCTTTTTGTCCATTGAAAGTTTACTGCCTTATTTCTATGAAGGCATTGATTTTTGCATGATTGAAGATGCTTTTTTTTTTTTTTTTGTCAGATTTTCTGTTCATTCTGTTAAGATTGTTACATGTGCAAACATCCAAATATATTTTTGGGACCTATGAATCATTGGCACCTTCTTAAATATTACCTGCAGATGATTTCTTCTAATAATGCAGAAAGGTTCCAGAATCCAGAGACTTTTATGATTCTTATCTGAAAACTTATTACAAGAAACACCAATGGAGGATTGTCATTTAAGAAAAATAGTTACCCTGTTGCTTCAAAACATTTGAAACTTGATAAATTTGGGAAACTATTGGTTAGTTGTGCATCCCATTGTAACTGCTGATGATATCTTGATTTATATATAATAGAAGTACCATCCATGGTTGCTTCTGTTCATTTGTTACATAGTTTAGCGCCACCTGAAATTTTAGTTTGTGAACAGAGCCAATAGGCTGGTTTATTTAATTACCTAGTTGTTTAGCTGTGAGAAACATTGTATTCTGATATATGATCCTGAATTGGAACCATAGAGTGTCCACCCCCCACCCCCCCCACCAAAAAAATAAAAAAAAATAATAATAAAAATCATAAGATTTGGTGACATCAGATTTAGGTGAAAAAGTCTGAACTTTACTTCAGATTTACATCATTTCTGTTATTTATTCCAAGTATAATTCGATAACTTTATGCACTTATGACTATACTTGCCGCGTGTTAATGTTTTTGAATAAATTTACCAATATGTCAGAACAATGGTTCTGCTTTTGTTCTCAAAATTACTATCTCGTGACCTTTTCTCTTTTCTCTTCTTGGCACTGGGCAGGGTTACGTTAAGAATGTTACTCCAAAAGGATGTTTCATTATGCTTTCACGCAATGTGGATGCAAAGATCCTCATCTCCAACTTGTCAGATGGCTATGTTAAAAATTTAGAAAATGAATTTCCTGTTGGGAAACTCGTTATTGGCAAGTAAGTATATCGCTTATCATGCTTCCATATTGATGCTAATATTAAGAAAGTACTGATATCCCCCCACTGCAGGGTGCTATCTGTGGATCCACTGTCTAAGAGAGTTGAAGTGACTCTCAAGACACTGAGTGCAACCAGTGCACCAAAATCTTACAAAAATCCTTTAGATAGTGTTACTGTTGGGAATATTATTTCTGGGAGAATCAGACGAGTGGAATCTTATGGCTTGTTTATTGCCATTGATCACACGAACCTGGTAAGTGAATGATTATCTTTGGTTTCATCATTTTAACTACTGGACCTGATATTTTATATCTCATTTATAAACATGTATATAATATGATTATGAATCAACTTTGGACCTGATTTCTTGTCGGGTGGCTTGTAGTGGTCATACTTTTGGGTCTATCAAAAAGTCATTAGGAGCATTGATATCTTTTCTAACATCAGTTCATCCTTTGCACCCTTTGTTATTTAGATCTTCATGATCCCTATCTGCCTGCATTTACTAGTTCATAAACCAATTAGTCGATGGGTCTGTAGTTTCTAGACATGCGCATTATTTTCAATTGACAGTTTGTGGCTTTGTGCATTCTGGTTTTTTGTGCTTATGATGTTTTCCTTGGATTAGGTTGGATTGTGCCACGTGTCGGAACTGTCTGATGATCATACAGACCTTATTGAGACAAAGTATAAAGCTGGGGACGAAGTGGCAGTAAAAGTTTTGAAGGTACATGTATTATACAGAGTTGAGTAGGGAATATCAAGTGGGGTACTACGATCTTAATAAGATTTGAAGAAAAAAAGAGAGAAGTCAAAAAGTAAAAGATTGATTTACAAGATGTAAAATAAAAACCTTCTAAACATAAAATCTACTACTTAATGTTAAGGTGGACTCAACTTCAAATGCTGGTGGTAACTTTATTATCAAACCTCAGCATTACGATTTGTTCTCTCACTCGGTCCGGATTATCATATTTTTCGCTTTTCCATATGAGATCAAAGTTTATATCTCATTACATAATTATTTTTGGTTGGTTGTTGATTAGAAGATGCTGTAACCTTGGTGCTTACGAGATGGAAAATACTAATTTAACTAATATTTCAGATTTCATGGAATCCAGATTGCTGGTCTGCCGGTGTTCATTAAAATAATAGAAGTTGTATTTTTTTTATTCTTACGTTTCTTACCATTTTTAGGTGGATAAAGAGAGAAACCGAATATCTCTTGGGATGAAGAGTTCCTATTTTGAAGATGACAAAGCTGTGCTAATATCTTCTAGAGAAAGCCATGATAATGAAAAAAATGATTCTCTTGTAGTCACTGAGTCTACAGTGTTGCCACAGAATGAATTTGAAAATGGGCTGCATCCCGTACTAGCTGATGTTGAAGCTAGAGCCTTCATTCAACCACTTGAGGTTCCTCTTGATGATATTGAAAACTTTGATATTGAGGATGATGCTAGTCAAATTATGGCCAATGCTGCTAATTCAGATACCAGTGGTGAGAAAAACAAGAAGGCAAAAAAGAAAGCTAGGGAAGAGAGGTACGCACTCTTCAAAATTTATTGTTCTTCCATTTTATATTGATGACTTCACTGTAGGGATTAGTTGCTTCCAAATTTTCTGATGCAAGTGGTGCTATTTGTTTTGAATTATTCTGCTCAGGGAACGGGAAATAAGGGCTGCCGAGGAAAGACTGCTGGAAAAAGACATCCCAAGGAATGCTGATGAATTTGAGAAACTTATTAGAAGTTCCCCAAATAGCAGCTTTATTTGGATAAAATACATGGCACATATGCTATCTTTGGCAGATGTTGAGAAGGCACGATCCATTGCTGAGAGGTACAGAGTTTAGTTAACTTGTGCTTCTTCAACAAAGTAACTCTTTCGACTATTGATTTAAAAGAGATATGAAAGAACCAAGATGATATTTTCTCATGTACTTGACATCGTCGTTCAAATTCTGCCGAGGACAAATTCTATATGGTTTTTTTCTTAATTGACAATTTCAAAAATTTTGGTTGATACTTGTTTCCCCTGCATTGTTCATCATATAATAAAAATTACTGTGCAGTTGATACTTGGAAAATGTTAAGACTTTACTGAATCTAATTCAAGGGTTGGTGTGATATATTGAAGGTAAAAGAAACAAAGTGGATACTGTTTATCGACTTTCCTTGGTTGAGTGGCATATACAATTGAGTCCTTTATGTGGGGAATTATCTGCGACACTTTCGCTAGTATGAAATTGTTTGATGAAGAATAACTTGGTCAACCATTTCTTACCTTAGACATTTGGTCATGGGTAAAACGGATAGATTCATAGAAGAATCAAGTGGCTTAATGTTTTGAACAAGTGTTTATTTCTCCTTTTCCAGCCATCCCTTTAAAGCCTGCAACACTATTATCAATAAATTTTTTTTTTTGCATTTGCTGGTCTCTGCATCTCTCATCACTCAAGGAATTTGTGTTTGTTTATTCAAAGGGCTTTGAGAACAATAAATATACGAGAAGAATCAGAGAAACTGAATATCTGGGTTGCTTATTTCAATTTGGAAAATGAGTATGGCATTCCTCCCCAGGTATTATGAAAATCCTTACCCTTTTTTTTGGTATATCCTTTTCAAAATCTGTACGCTGATTTAATAAAGAATAACTATTATTTTTTAATTCCAATATACACTGGGACTTCCTAATTTGCAATTTCCTCTTCAGGAGGCTGTAACGAAGATATTTCAAAGAGCATTGCAGTATTGTGATCCCAAAAGAGTACATCTTGCACTTTTGGGAATGTATGATCGTACAGAGCAGCATAAATTGGCTGATGAGCTCCTAGACAAAATGGTGCGAAAATTTAAGCACTCGTGCAAGGTAAACACTAATTGTTTTTCTTGCATTTCCGTTTCTTTTCCTCGTGCTATTCTGAGCTAGATCCTTTCCACATTCAGGTCTGGCTTAGGCGGATTCTGTGGCTTTTGAAACAAAATCATGATGGGGTTCAGTCTGTCGTAAATCGTGCTCTTATATGCCTTCCTCGACACAAGCATATTAAATTTATTTCACAGACTGCTATTCTTGAGTTCAAGTGTGGAGTTCCTGATAGGGGACGGTCCATGTTTGAGGGAATGCTGAGAGAGTATCCAAAGAGGACTGATTTGTGGAGCATTTATCTTGATCAAGTAATTAACCCCACTCACCTCTTTTCAAATTACGGAGAGGGAAAAAGAAAGAAATGATGATTAATGCTTACTGATATAATTCACATATATTTTGGATTCAAGTATTCTACGTTACTTGTTTTGAAATAACAGGAAATCCGAGTGGGTGATGCTGACGTCATTCGTGCATTATTTGAGAGAGCAATAAGTTTGAGTCTTCCACCCAAGAAGATGAAGGTTTGATTGATTAATTCTTTACCCCCAATATTTTGCTTCCGCTTCCTCTGCAAAATATGTCATATTATCTCGGTTTTGTGAAATGCAGTTCTTATTTAAGAAGTATCTCGAGTACGAAAAGTCCATGGGTGATGAAGATCGAGTTGAATCTGTAAAGAGGAAAGCAATTGAATACGTCAATACATGGGAAAGAACTACGACTAAAAATACCATAAAATCCAATTTACAAGCTCCTGCTAGTACAATGCCTGTTCAAGTCATTAAGAGTAATATGCTAACATAAACAGCAGGAAGTGCCTAGGAGATAGCAGAAGTTCAGTCATGGAGGGTAATGTGATGAAGACATCTTAAGTTCATATTCAGTTTTTTCTTATCTGTCGGTGGTTAATTGAAATGGGTTAAGAGATGATCCAGTGAATTTTGTGGGCATCACTGCATTGACAGGAGCTAAAATGCTCCTCCGTGAATTGTGTAATGTTATGGTTCAAGAGAAACAAGTGTGTTTTGATAATTATTTGATTAAATTTAAAAAAAGGAAAAAAGTGAGAGTTGCTTGATTCGTTTAACTCCGCTCTTTAGAAGAAACAACGTCCAACAAAGGAAGGTTATCAAAATAGACCAAATGCGAAGCACAAGTTTTTGTACAGTCAGTTTTTGTCTATTTGTAGTTTAAACTTTTATAAACATTTCTCCCATGTCCCTGGCCGATGGAGGGAGGGAATGGAGTATGTCATGCTGACGGATGTCGGACGCACCAAACTTAGTTAAAACAAATGCATAATAACAACATAAATTTGTCTCCCAAATCCCCCGTCCCCGCCCACTGCCAGCTGGAGAGGGTTCGACTTCCTATAAACGTGGTCAAATTGATCATAGATAAAAATCTTCTTCCAAAAATATATTGTGGCTCACATAGTTAAATCTTATGCTGTTATTAGTCAATTACTAAAGTCTAGATTAGTATTCTTTGATTTGTATCATCTACTATTGTAGTACTGAACTCAAACATTGGTATTCCTTGATTTGTGTCATCTACGATTTGTGGCGACTGTAATTAATCAAATACAGGTCTTGCTTTCACAAAAAAAAAAAAAAAAAAAAAAAAAAAATCCAATTCCTAATTCACTACCCAGATAATATAACTTCTTCAAATTGCTCAAGTCCATAGCTTTTAGGTACCCTCGTCGATAAATAAAATGTTTTCCATAAAGGATCATCGTCCAAGGAACGATGTTAGATGTTTGAAGTTGTTTGGTTGGACTAGTAGGCAATGTAGTTGCTGAAGTGGACGATTGGGGTCAGAGGGCTTAAATTGTCCAATCCCAACCCACTGCAAGTGTAGAAGTGGAAGCAGCCGCCGTGGGGCAGCAAGGGGGATTATTGATGATTTTTTTTTTTTTTTTTTTGTTATGCATAATTTATTTATTTATTTATTTTTACATACATGCAAGTGTCCTGCATAAAAAAAAAAAAAAAAAAAAAAAAA